>JABXWE010014288.1:0-23951 GCA_014611495.1 Limonius californicus
CTTAGTTAAGTTTAGGGTGCATGTTGCATGAATGTTTAGTATGTAAGGGACGCCCGCACCCCCCTGAAGTAATGCGAAAGCGGTTTCGGGGAGGGGGGGGGGGGAACGGCAGTATGAATGATTAAAAAAAAAGGTATTCCCTGGTGATAATATTAACACATTTTTCTAAATTTATGATGTAAAAGTGATTTTAAAGGTTAATCACTTATGGTAGTGGTTCAAATGTAATCTTGCTAAATATATTTAATTTATACGAATGCAGTCCATCCTCTGCGAGGCAGAAATACTGTTGAAAAATAATTTTATTGAGTATGCTGTTACACTGTCAGTCAATCTTTCAAAGAATCGTTTTCGCTAATTCTACCGGTCTCTAATATACAGGGTGTCCAAACTTAAACAGTCCGCGCCATTTGTTTTTGCAATATCGTACATTCATTTTTGAGAAATCGCATTCTGAAGTTTTGGATATGAATGGGAAACGTTAACAAAAACAAATTCAGAAAAGTGTTCAGGTAATTTTATTAAACGTTCAAAGTGACCACCACCAACTTTCACACAAAGTACAGGGCAGGCCCAGCCGAAAAGGCAGCCCAGTTTGTGCAAACGACGACTAGGAGGCGCTATTGAGATGTGTCATTACTATTTTCGTAACATTTGACATTTGTTATTGTGAAAACAGTGGCAGTTGAGAAATGCACCGAGTTGTTTTTATTACAGCGAGCCTTTAAAAAAAGCAATTTTGTGAATAAATGGAAACTTCCCCTGAAGGTTTCGTTGCATGATTTTCTGCAATTTTAATAAAGGCCTAACTCAACAACAATGCATAGAATCGCTTCGTTCAACTTTTGGTAATGAAGCACCATCAGAAAAGATTGCTTACAAATGGTTTGTAGAATTTCGTCGTGGCAGTGTGTCCGTCAGTGATGAATTTCGTGAAGGTCAACCAAAATCGGTTGTTATTCCAAAAAACATCGATGCTGTGCGCAACGTGATTGAAGAAGATCGGCATGTGATTTACAGTGAGATAGAGGCATCCTTAGGCATATCGAAGACTGCAGTACATTCGACTTTGCATAAACATTTATGATTTAGCTGTGAAAAAGATTTGTTCCCGATGGATTCTGCTAAATTTGACCGAAGCTCAAAAAAGGCTCGTATAAACTCGTGTAAGGAAATGCTCAAAAAATTCGACCGAGGAACTGCAAAATCCGTATACAACATCGTAACAGGTGAGGAAACTTGAATATATTCGTATGAAGCGGAAACTAAGCAACAATCCACTGTTTAGGTGTTCCAAGATGAACCGAATCCCACAAAAGTTGTTCGTTTACGAAGCAATTCCCAGAAAATGATCGCTTGTGTCTTCGGTTGTACTGGACATGTCGCAAGCATTCTTTTAAAGGATCGAAGAACAGTTAACGGTGAGTGGCAGAAGTCATCGACGAAATCAGAAATAACAACCGAAAACGTCGCTTCATTCTTCATCATGCAATGTCAGCTCTCACGCAGCACGTCAAAGAATTGATTATTTGAAGGAGAGAAACATCGAACTAATGTCTGATTGCCCGTATTCACCTGATTTATCGCCTAACGACTACTTTGTGTTCCCGAATGTCAAACTAAATGTGCGTGTAGACAGCGATTTTCATCACCTCCAGAAGCTGTTGAAGCCTTCAAAAACCATGTTTTTGAAATACCAACTTCAAAGTGAAAATAAAGTTTCGAGAATTGGTTTCCACCACCAAAAGTGTATAAATCTTAAACGCGAATATTCTGAAAAGCAATAAAACCGTTTGTTCCAAAAAAATTTTTTTTTCGTAGTTTTTGTAAAAACTTAAAAGCTGCCCTCGTACAATCTACTTTCGGAGCAATTTAGTACAATATTAAAAATTTTCGGCGATAACAAGCGGCGATTCTAATTAATCTGGCTCTTAGTTCTTCCGAAGAATCTAGTTAAGTAGCATAAATTTTGGTTTTTAGGTGACTACACATAAAAATGTAGTGAGGGGAGATAAGGTGACCTGGTTGGTCACTCCACAGGATCTTGTACAAATCTACAGGACAGAAACTTATCTTTTTAGTTACTATCGTATTATCTAAAATGTTAACAGTTAAGACTTTTTACAAGAAGTCACGTTTGATAATTCTTGACGCTTCTAACAAACGAATATAATTAAAAATCAAATATTGTGTTATTTTGTTTTGTTTGTGAGGTACGTATTATAATGTTTATTACACAAAGAATAGTGGCGGCCGCTTTGAATATGTGATAAAATTACCTGAACACGGTTTTGAAGTATTTTATTTTAACATTTCCCTTACCCACGGAAACTTAAAAATGCAATTTCTCATGAAGGAATATAAAGAAAAAAAAATTTAGATTGTACAGAGAGTAGAAAACCATTTCAAAAGAACTTGACACCCCTTGTCATTTCAAATTTTGACGCTCGCGGTGGTAGGGGCTAGGGAGATGAAATAGGTTAGATGACTTACATCAAGGGTACAGGGAATTGTTTCGGGAATTATACCGGCAACTAAAATACAGAAATAAACGTCACGGTAGTTGTGAATTATTGGAGTATTAAGGTTATGTTGATGCAGTGTTTATATTAAATAAGTATTTCACCCTGTATATAGGACGCAAATGATGACTTATTTGTTAAATACAAAAATCGATAGGGTGATGTTTCTGTAAGGTCCGTGAACATTGTATGTACTTCCTTTGTACAACAAAAATACATCAGCGGCACAGTAGTATAATGGTTAGCATAAGTGCCTTCCAAGTTGATCCGGGTTCCATTCCCGGCCATCGCAAACTTTTTTAATTATTATTTTTTGTTATAACTATTAATTATGATTTTTTCAACGTAACATAAAATATTTAATTTCATTTCTTTGGTTAAAACGTGATACTTTTAGTTCTTATTTTATGGGAATTTATTAGGCATCCCTCTGATTTAAATTTTCTAACAATTGTTTGTATGGTTCGAATACAAGGAATAGGTCTTTCTGGATATTTGAGTGAAAATAAGTCTCTCGCAGTTCCTAAGCTGTTACCATTCTGATACCACATTAGAATTTCCACTTTTTCGTCTTTCCTGTACATGGTTGTATAAAAAACGCAAACCAAATAAAGATTAATTTTATTTTTTTAATATTGAATTAATTTGATTGTTTTGGTCACAGCGGGGTTTAGTTGTCTGTATAGCGGGTTGCCTACATAATAGGCGTAATTGACGCGTTCTTTTTAAAAGTATGCATAGGCATTGAATACTAAAAAGAAAAATTCCCTGTGTATAGTCCTTGCTTATATGCAGAACTATTATTGACCTGTTCGTCGATTTTTTCAAATTTAATCACTTACAAAGTTAGTCATTGCGGACTGTTTTAGTTGGGACACTCTGCATACCAATCTCTCTTATAGTTGGGCTTGATCATAGGTCGTGTTTAATTAAACAGATCGCAGGTCAGTCAGTGGTTAAGACGGTTTATATTTAATATATAGATTTTCCGAAGTTGATTATTTCAAGGACGTTTGACCCTTAAGAACCCTTGATCAAAGTCAATATGTACGTTTCGAATGCTGTTGTATACTTTGGTAATTACGCACATTTCGATTAGGAAAGCAGCAATTTCCAGTGACAATTAAATTAGCGAATCTTATTTGCAATTGCTTTGTTTGATTACTTTCTAAGGATATACACTACACCCGTACAAAATATTAACCTCAAAGAATGTAATATTTTGAAAAGGAGAAACGTATAAAAAGCACTGAGGGTGTCGAGTTTTCGTTGTGCTAACTGCGTGAGAATTAATTAGTCATAACTCTCTTTTAACGTATTTTGTCAGGGTATATACATTCACCATCATCGGTACTGAATGGTCTGTATGTAATTACTATGTATTATCATTCAAGAGAAACTAAAGTTTCGCAAAAAATAGTGAGTTGTTATAGTCCTGCTCAACCAGCTTTTTTTATTGTAAGGGGTTTTCCACCGTTTTTCGAGTGTATATTACGACGGTCGGTTTAATTAGACAAATTGTAGGGGTATCCATTCAATACTGTGCAAGAAAGCACAAGCGCAATTAATTTGATTTAAGTTAAATAATTGATATCCCGTATTTTGAAGGACTTAATAGGGTATTTTAATTCAATAAACCATCGCAGTTAGAGCAAATATGAATTTGACATGCAAACAGGGAATATCTGCGGAATTTCGTTAACTGATAATGGAGCGTCGGTTGAGTAATAATTCAATGTCCGCCACAATTAGCCCGTCATTCAAAACACAAAAGTGACAAAAACCGCAGATATAACTGTATTGTTGGGGCAGGTATTTAGGCCCAAACAGAGTCAGAGACTGAAAGCCGCCATCCTTCAAGCCTCTGCTGGTGTGTATCTGCTATTCATTTGGTCCTTTTTATGTAGTTAGAGCATGAGTGTTAAAAACTAGTCAAACGTCAAAACCTTTTTTAAATTAATTGTAAGGGTAAAAGACTAAAATGAATATTTTAAAATTTTCTAAAGCTTAACTGAATTGATAAAATCAGTCCCCCAAAGCGAATTACCATGTTGGTAGGTTTATTGATACAAATACTTGGAACAAGTACTTTTGTGTAACACTTAAAATATAGTTTGTTATTTTAATATAGCAATAGCATCTGCATAATGTCTGTTTTGCGTAAACAAAATAAACGCACAGACATGAAAGTCCAGTTAAGTTCTGCTAGCATTTAGTGGCAGTGCCGTTCTGAGATGCTAAGAAGTTTAAAATTAATATGGGATAAAATGTCAAATTTTTAACCCTACAAGGCAAAAGCCTATTCGATACATTTTTTGGTATCTTCTGACAACAACGTTAAGTCCTTGATGTACTTCGTGCCATTTCCTGTTTTAAACCTTATAGTATATTATATTCTGTTATTTTTAACTTTGTATGTAGCTATATCAAAATTGTACTTTATTCTGTTACTTTATTGTACTAATATGGGCACTAAGTATACCTTCCATTTACATTTAAAACGGATATAAAATGTAGAAAACGTGACAACTTTCAAAATAAACAAAAAAGACCTCTACACACACACGTTCGATTGTCAAACATTAAGGCAGTGTAGCTTTTATAAATGAATACACCATAGCAGATATGTTGGCGTTTTCTATTTCTTGAAAAGGTGGCTATGGGAAACAAATTGCACTTGTACATTTTAGTCATGATCTATGAAATTTTTTAAATAATACAGGGTCCGGCAAGAAGGTTTGATTATTCTATTCATCATCATCATCATCATCATCATCTGACATGGAGCTGACTCGAGGGTGATCCTGGATTACGTCAGGTGGACCCCATGCCAGTAGGTGGGTAGGAATTTAAGAGATAGGGTGGGATCGGGGGCATACTGCACGACACCGCTGCTGCAACACCGGGTAGTTAGTATGCTACGCATCAATGGGGTTTTTGAGTACGTAACCGAGACCGTTATGCGATTATGCATTTGAGCCTAATAACTTTGGTATCTAAGTTTCAGATTGTTCTTATTTCACATCTATCTCTTGTTATACGGTTACAGATTGCACATATCTTAGTTTCCTAATAACTAATAAACTTCTTAATATTTATCCCAAACTTATTTAAACTGTCCTTTATGGGATGAAGCCTTTGAGCCTAATAGCTTTGGTTTCAAGTTTTACATTGTACGTATTTCTTATCTGGCTATTGGTTTAGGGTGACAGATTGCTCCTATCTTAGTTTCCTCGTTTCTAATTAACTACTTAATATTTACCGCCCTGAGTTCCAGTGTTTCACCACTTATTTGGCAGTTCGCTTCTGGATTGTACTTCCTTCTTTTCCCTAAGCTTCCCCTCTGCAGTTGACAGTTAGATATCCATCTTTTTCTTTCCCGCTGGTGCTACTTCCCCGTAACCTGTTCTTCTTCAGTCGACTCTTGATCGGATTCTGCCATTAGTGCGTAGATTCTTCTTGCCTCTCTTCGGATATCCTCTTTTCTTCGTGCCCATTCCTTCCATGTCTGTTTAGGTATGCCGGTGTTTTGGATGTCCTTCTCCAATGATGTATTCCACGTGTAGCATGGTCTTCCTATCTTCTTTTCTTCCGTATGCATGGCATACGCTTGCTGTAGAGGATGATTGGCGGGTCTCCTTAAGATATGTGCCCAGTATTTGAGTCTTCATGTGGTGAGCCGTTTCGTTATTGTTTACCCTTCTAGAATTTCTTGTGCCGTCGATAAATTCATCTGGCCCATTAGCCCCCCACCCTTATTCACGATTTTGTTTCAATCAGGGGTGCTACTCAATGAGAAAGATTGAAAAACACTGGCCTAGACCTTAATTGTCCCTAATATGTTCTGCTTTACGCTTAAATGTGAAATATTCTGGATTTTGCTTTAACCTCGGTTGTTAACTTATCTTTTGTTGGCCCCTTGGATGAGTAAACTATCCCTGAGTACGATAATAAATAATCCTACTCATATAAATGAAATAATTAATAGTATTGGCAATCTCCAGCATCTATGTGAATCACACAAAAATAATAATATTGCCAATGTTTACATTGCTTTTAATGATAAACCTGCAATACGCTAGAATGCTCACAATTATATTTAACATTGATATTGAAATGAAGATATTTTAATAGAAATACCAAAGTTTTCAATATTCCTCCATCTTATTTGCATAATCTATAATTGTGGTTACACTCAAAAAATCATGGTATTACTGTCTGATTCACAATGAAATGCTGCAGATTTACACGCAATGCATTACAAAAGTCAAATTTTTACCATCTGGCATGTGTTCAAAATTAGCTCTAGTCGCCCCTATTATCCTCCATTGAAATTTATGGCCGTATTCCCAGAATTTGGTTTCTAAACAAAACGCGGGTATGTGCCGTACAGATCCACTAAATAACTTTAATAGATTTAATAAACTTATTTGCAGTTATTTAGCGGAGCTCCGCTAGACGCGACCACCCTACTCGAACGCACGAACGGATCTTTCTGTATATTCTATTTTCCGAATAAAAATTCAATTCAGTTCAACATTTAATTACAAATAATTACCGCCACAGTTAAGACACCTACCCCATTGGTTTACTCACCGACGTATACCCTGCTCATAAAATTCTTCAAAATGCCTACCTTTTAACACCTTTTACAGCGGTCCAAAAATATGGAAATCCCAAGGCGATAGATCAGGGCTACAGGGCGGATGATCTAAAACCCTCCACTTCTTTCGTTGAATATTTTCTTTGGTTTTCCTGTACGTTTACGTCTTATTGCTCGATGAAGCTTGTTCAAAGTTTCATTGTACAGATTTGCATTGACATTTACTCCCAGTTTTTTAAACTCTATCAACAAGGGTCCTGCATGGTCGAAAAAAAATGTTAACGTCACCTTGCCTGCAGAAGGTTGTGTTTTAAACTTTTTCGGTGGTGGTCAACTTGAACATTTCAACTGTATCGACGATAACTTACTGGAGGGCTCGTAGTAATGGCACCAAGTTTCATCACCAGAAACTACTGACAGAAGAAAGTCATCACCATTTTGCCTATAGTCTGTGAGGTGTTGCAGAGATAAGCCCATTTGCAATCATTTTTGTTCATTAGACAAGAGACGAGGAATCCATTGCGAACAAACTTTGCTGTAACCCAGACTATGATCAATACTATGGACAAACCCTAACAATTTCTGAAATTCCTCTAATTAAAATTCGACGATTTTTTCTAATAAAGCCTTCCACACATGCCATATTGTTTTCTGTTAATGCAGTACACCGTGCCCCTGGTCGCGGCTCATCCATAGGCCCTCTTTTCCATTTTTAAATTTACGGCACCATTCCTTCAGGGTTGGGTATGCAATACATGCATTTCCATACACGGATTGCATTCGCGTATGAATCTGAAATGGCTGCACACCCTCATCGAATACAAATTCTAGGACCGCAAGCTGATTAAGCTTGGACGCATTTTCAACAACAAACGCCATTTAAAAATCGAAGTTTTATAAGTCAGAATCAAATTCAAACTCCAGAAACCAATTTGAAAACATTTGAATTATTGGATTTGTTTTCTTTGTTGATTAAGTTCATCAAACATGGGTTTCATTTGAGCAAGCCTCGTATTTTAAAGAGCAGCCTTTGGAGATGTGCATTAAATAATTGCAAAATGTTTTGACAATTAGCAAAATGAAGAGATTGCCTGTGTTACATCGTATTTTTCTATTGAAAAATGCATTAAATATAATTCAATCATTGAAGTGTAACGTTTGTTTCAAACAGAAGTTGATGTTCTCAATGCTCCTACCCACAATAGCATTACAATTTGGTTTAGAAAATGGCGAAATAGTGGATCAGTTTTGAATGCAAAATCAACTGGAAGGCCTTGACCTGCCTGCAATTCAGAAAATGAAGGAAGAGTTAGACATGGAATTCTTGCATCTGCATTACATTTATCAGAATCAAGTGCCAGACAAATGTTGAAGAGATAGAAATTTCATCCTTACATGATTTCAATTGTACAGAAATTAACTGATCAAGACAAACAAATCGAATTTAATTTTGTTACGGGCCAAACGGGCTTTTCCGTCGGACCGCCGCAGGAAAGATGGAAATGCCTTCGCCACATAGATCTTGCATATATCAGATATCTACCTTAAGAATTATACTAGAACAGACGGCAGAAATGGAAGGAGCCATATACGTTAACTTCGTAGATTTCAGACAGGCTTTCGATTCAATAAACCGAGAAAAGATGTGGGAAATACTTGCACAGTATGAAATACCCAACGAATACATTAGAATACTGAAAATACTCTATGAAAATTATACCGCTCGAACTGAACATGAAGACATTCTCACCGATAACGGAAACATCCACAACGGTATCAAATGAGGTTTCATATTGTTACCAACACTGTTCCTGATAGTAATAGACTAGATTACGCAGCAAACAATCTATAACAAAACAAGATTAACCTGGAATGTATTTTTCAAACTTGAAGACTTGGAATTTGCGGACGACATCTGCCCCATCACCGAAAAAAAGCAACACATTCAAAATAAAATGAACAGACTAGTAAATGCAGCAAAACAAATAGGACTAAATTTAAATTGCAAGAAACTAAACTACTTGTGGAACAAGTTAAGCAGGCCAATAGAATAAGATTGCAAGGGTAAGAAATAGAGGAAGTCACTGAATTTTGTTATCTGGGTAGTGTAGTAGATACAAAGGGAGGAAGTGAACAAGATATAGACAGAAGAAGCCTGCAAACACAAGAGGCTTTCAACATGTTATGGAAAATATGGGGGGAATAGACGTATCGAGGAAAACTAAATTAAAAGTATTCAAGTCAAACGTGAAGAGTATTCTATTGTATGGTGCAGAAACATGGGTAGAAAGTAAAAAGAACCTTAGGAAGATTTACACTTCTATAAATAAATGCCTAAGAATTATATTTAGAATCTTCTGAAAATTTCTTTTTACAGACTATGGCAGATTACAGACTGTGGCAGATTACAGACTATGGCAGATTACAGACGAAGAAAAAATGTAAATAACAATTAGGAGACGGAAATGGAATTTGTTAAGACACACTTTGCGGAAACCATATAACAGTATAACCCGACAGGCACTAGATTACAACGTCACTGGAAAAAGGAAAGTTGGGAACCAAAAGAAACGTGACAGAGGAATTTAAGAACAGAATTAGAAAAACAAAATCTATCATGGGGAGAAATAAAACATTTGGCATTAGATAGAAGCAAGTGGAAGGAATTGGTGAAAAAAGTGGAAAACATGAAATAACAACGGCTCGAACTCGACGTCCGTAGAGCTAGAAACTCTACCACTCTACCGCCCTTTGCTCCATCTAGGAGTTGTGGGACGAAGAAGATACATAATGGTATTACAGAATCACCATTTTAAACGCGATTTGTTTTGGGACTAATCAGCTACGCAGTTCTAATCAAGAAAATATCTTCTTCGTTTTCTTACACCTCGTAGACGATATCTTTACCCAGGGCTGTTACTACAATTTTTTCTTTGAACATTCTACAATTCTGTATGCGGAAAATAAGGGTTAGATGATGACATGTAGAATCAGAAAACTGGCGATAAGGTTGAGCTACGAGAATGCTTCCCAGTTAGACAGGAATTCTTCATTTTTAAACTGCAGGTAAAAGCATATAATTTCAGTAACAATTCTAAAATTTCTCTCTTTGCTGTGTTTTGCAAGTTCCCGTGTTTTGCTTAAAGCTACAAACGTGGACTAGCAAATGTTACCTAGCCGTTAAATGAGCAGGCTTAACAAACGCGTTGAGCTATTGACAGAACTGTCCAAAATGTGTTGTTACTTGCTTGAAGTATTCGTAATAGTTGTCACAATTTTAGTAGTCTGAAATATAGTAATATGTGTATAATTTCATTAATTTAGCTCTTAGGGCTTCCATATTTATGGAAGGATAATGGCTGCTAAAAGTTGAATTTTTAATTTAGGGTTTATCACTTCATGAGTTGCTATAAATAATTCTGTATAATTAACAAGGAGATAAATTTTGTTACTGCGTTTCCATTAAAATGTAACGTTAATTAGTGCATTCGCAGAATATTTGCATTTCTCTGTTGATTATTAAACATCCTCGGAAGTACGTAAACAGTGCAGGAGACTGTAAATATACTATTTCCCTTTAGTATTTATTGTTCTAATAGTAATTCCCGTAGTTCACAGAGATCCTATTTATAGCGCAAGATATAAATTAGTTTTGCCAATCTGAATTGGTGATCATTCACATTTATTCAATGCGGTAATCCTATTGTCCATAGGTCTTGAATGCGTTAATGAAACATTTTTTCTGAATGAAACTTTGCTACGTGTCGAGTTCCGCGTTGTCTTTAACACTGAAGACAATCGAATTTTCTTTTGCTCAAAATACCCTTAGAATTTGTAGCTCGACAAAAAGCCTATTAAGGGCTTAAATTACTTTAGCATATTTTCCAGCTCTTAAGTTATTTTAAGTGATAATTGTCTCACTAAAGAAATTTATAATAAACCAAGGAGGGAAGCGAGAGCGTAATTTGAATTAGTTTTGACGCGGATCTTTAATTAAATTTGATTATGTTTGAAAACAATCGCTGAAAGTTGGTTGTTTGTCCGCCAACGCGAATGTAGGGCGGTGGTGATTAGTCGCAAACTGAGAATTTTAATTACAAATCTGTCACACGCAGCCGTGAAAACCGCGTTGTCGACCGGTATATGCAAGTACAACGGGCCACCCTTTTCTGCTTTCAGCTCCTTCTAAATGCTTTTCATCTGCTCCTCTCATTCTGCTCTGGTCTGGGACATTCGGCTGAATATTGACGTCTATTTCGGCGCACAAGTGCGTTGTTGTAGTTATACATGCTTACGGTAATTGTTTCTATTAATTATGCCGTTTAACTTTAAGCAATTGATTCTATTAGCTCAAATATGCTAAGGTAATTATGCTCCAAATATAGTAGAATGTAAGTGTATCAATACATTAAGGAGATTATGAGTTAAGCAGATCAGTTTGACTAGAGTAACTGTACTTGCTTTGCTTTTTGCTAATTTTATAAACTGTCGCTTTGAATAGCTGAATATTTTAGAAATTATTAAAAAAGCGTAAAATCTTCCTTTACATGAAAATGGTAGTATGTTACTGTTTTATTAAATAAACTTGAATACTATGGTGTTCTTCGAAATACTCTTACACTAATGGCCGCTTATATTTTTCAAAAAAATCAGCGTTGGCAGACCAAATTTTGAAAGCTGAGTATGAGTCGATCTTTCGAGATTTAAAAATGGGCTTTTGCATAGGGGCAGAATGGGCCATGTTTTAACTCTTGCCTTTTGCAGAATTCGATTATCTTATACAGGGCGTAGTTTAGAAAGCCACAAACTCAAGACACTTTAAAGGAGCCAAAACTCATTTTTTTTTTAACCACCAATAAGGAACCACCAATAAGACAGTTCATACGGGTGTGTATTTTATTTTTCTCTACAACTTTTGTAAAACATGTCATACGCCTTAAATCACCCGTTTTTGAGGTACGGACATGTTTTTAAATTTTGGTGCTACGCACTACAATAATCAAGTTACCTGCATGGAAACAATCGCGGTGGGTCGGAAACGAATTCATGCCAAACGTCAAAGCGTGTCAAAGTGTGGTTGCTACAAAGTTAATTAGTGGTAGGAAGAATAAACTTTTCCAAGGAGGAATTAATAGACATGATCTACGCCCTGGGTGAAAGTGATAGAAACTGCCTTTTGGCTGCAAGAATATACGCCCAAAAATATCCAAACTGAAACCACCCGCAAGAGATATCGTTTCAAAGATTGAAGGATACATTTGAAGAAACTGGTATCATTTCGTACAAGAAACAGAATCATCGAAAGAGGGCCACGCATGAAGAAAATGAGTTTACTGTTTTACTGGAATTGGTTGAGGATCCGCATAAAAGCACTCGACAGATTAGTAGGGAAGTAGATGTCACTCAGACGTCTGTGAGCAGAATTATTCGACGCCACAAATATCAGGCTTACCATGTGCAACTTCTGCAGGAATTAAACGAAATTGATTTTCAAAGAAGACTAGACTTTTTCCTGTGGGCAAATGAGCGAATGCAGGAGACTCCTTTGTTTTTCGAAAATGTGCTGTTCTCTGATGAAGCCACGTTTCGCGGCAGTGGCAATGTGAATCGACATAATTTACATTATTACGCAACCGAAAATCCCCATTTTACCCGAACTGTGGACCACCAGCACAAATGGTCTTTCAATGTCTGGGGTGGCATTGTTGGGGATATGTTCTGGACCCGTATTTCTTTGAAGGACGTGTGAATGGAAATACTTATCTTCAGTTTTTGGAAAACGCCTTTGAAAATTATCTGGATGATTTACCCTTAGATATTATACGAAGACTATGGGCTCAATATGACGGCGCTCCTCCACATTACAGCGGTCAAGTTCAGCACTACCTTAACAACACTTTTCCTAATCGGTGGATAGACAGAGGGGGTCTAGCTAATTGGCCAGCTAAACCACCTGGTCTCACGAAATCGGAATTTTATTTATGGGGTTTTGTCAATGATGAAGTATATCAAATTCCACTTACCACAAGAAACATTATTGAAGCAAAGAATACGGAATGTTTTTGGAAGTATCCTGCCCCATACACTAAGAAGTGTCGGGAATTCATTCAGAGAAAGAATCCAGTTGTGCATTTTACAAAACGGGGGACATTTTGAAGATCTTTTATCATTTATAAACTTTTATTTAGCGTTATCGTTTTTGTGTTCCACGTTTATTGTTATGTGTTCTACGTTTATTGTTATTGTTTTACGTTTATTGTTATGTTAATTCTTTGAAACAATGTCGCTTCCCAAAAAGCAGTTTCTATCAGTTTCACCCAGGGTGTATACCATTTCTATTCCCCATGAAATTTTATTCTTCCTACCACTAATTAACTTTGTGGCAACCAAACTTTGACATTAATTACTTTGACACGATTTGACGTTCCGCATGAATTCGTTTCCGACCCACCGCGATTGTTTCCACGCAGAAAACTTGATTATAGTAGTTCGTAGCACCAACATTTAAAAAAATGTCCGTATGTACCTCAAAAACGGGTGATTTTAGGCGTATGACATGTTTCACAAAAGATGTAGAGAAAAATATAATACTCACCCCTATGAACTTTTTACTGGTGGTTCCATTAAAGAAAAATGAGTTTTGGTTCTTTTAAAGTGTCTTGAGTTTGTGGCTTTCTAAACTACGCCCTGTATAAAATAATTGAATTCTGCAAAAGGCAAGAGTTAAAACGTGGCCATTTCTACCCCTACGCACAAGCCCATTTTTAAATTTATAAAGATCGACTCATACTGAGCTTTCAAAATTTGGTCTGCCAACGCTGATTTTTTCGAAAAATATTTTTTATTTAATTTTTCCACCATCGAATTCCAGAACTATTACACCACTGTATAGGCCACTAAACATGCTTTAAAATACAGAAGAAAAAATGGGTATTTCTATATAAAAAAATTACTAAAATGGAACACCCTGTATAATAGACACTAATTTTAAAATATACACTTCCATCATTGAAATCACCTAAAACTTGAATTTCAGTCGTAGCTTTAACGTGTCAGAAGTTATGAGAGAATTACGCTCTATTGACTCACCCTGTATATATAAGTGATCTCATTTTCAATAAAAACACCCGGTATAGGGTGCCTATATAAATATTTTCATTTAAAATTCATCCACAAAGAACATTGAACGACACCTAAGTCCTGCTCATTATGATATTGTATCGTAGTTTAAAGCAAATAGACTAATTTTTAACTTATTCAAGATCCAGATTATGAAAGTTTTACGTACTTCAATTCAGACCTGCCAAGTACTGTAACACGTGATAGTATTCTCTACCATTTCCTGTATTGTTGTTCCAACAGCTTGTTGTTGCGTGATAAATGTATAACAATTAGGGATGAGGTGGGCATCATGCAGTGGACAACCGCATTATAATCCCTTATTCATTCGAACGCAGGTATTCAATTATTTAAAGCAAGTGGGTAAACCGTCCATCAGGCATCGAGTGGGGGATGTGAACTCCGGACCTTCCGCACCTCATCCAAGTTCCCTAACCACTAGACTACAGTGTGTCCTGGAAAGTTCTTACGATATCCTTGATATCTGAATTTCTATATGAAATTTTACATTTGATCGTATGTGACAATTCTAAGTATCATTTGCTTATTATATTTTGCTCTAAAATAAAAATTAAGGATACTTCCCTGTTACCCTAGGGTAATTTAGGGGTTTTACATTTTTGGTCCGCTGTACATGCTATCGTAAGTTTCAACATTTCTATCGTATCGCCTCAGAAAGCCGAACTTTTTATGAAGAATGCATTATTTTGGTAAATTTTAGAAATAAATATTTTCCCATATGGTAAGAACTTTCTAGGACAGACTTATGTAATATACGTATATTACAACTGATGTATTATATTTTGAGAGTTATTTAAGATAGGGAAATTTAAGTAAAGTGTGACGGTTTTTCAAGTTTCGGAAGATACAGGTAGGAACAATTTTAGATTTAAATTATAATTATTATGTACGCAGACACTAAAAATATTTTTTACAGAATTCTCTGTAAATTAAATCTGAAATTTTTCCTCAGAAGTTTGACAACACGTTTTGGAAGTGTTGATTACATTGACAAAAAAATATAAATATTGCAAATTTTAAATAGTACGCACAGAATACCACAAGCCTATACCAGGTTTTCCATATACTAATATCTAACAAACCAAAATTTCATATATAGTTGTAATGGCATAAGTTGTTCAACAAATTAGCGGATTTCGTTAACTTGGGTAAATTGCGTTTAACGTTCAAAATACAAAGAGAAAACTTTAAAGATCGCCATGTATGCATTGAAGGAATATTTGCGTAGATTATGTCTAAATCATTTAGTATAAGTGGCTCTGGCAGTACTTTTCTTCTTTGTGATAAAATATTGTGATTATCTTGTGATAATTACTATCTGTGTATTTTAAACTATCCATCTGTGTTAGTTTTTGTATAATTTTAATATTTAAATTAAACTTTAATAAGTCGATGATAGTTTGCTATTTTTGAATTGTGATTTACATGTTTTGAAATTACACGCATCGGAAATATACTACTAATACTACTACTACATTGATAGGCAGATCTAACATATCAGCAATACAATTTTTACAACTAGTTTTAATTCCTATCATAGGCTAACTGTATCTAAACGCATGTTTGTTCAGCATAAAAACAAGAATACCTTGAAAGAAGAAGTCTGTTATCGAGAGAACGTTACTTAAAGTCACGTTCATGTTCTGCTTAAAATTAACTCATAAATCAAAATTGCCTTGTCTAGCAAACAAGCAGTGCTTATATCAGTTCCCTATAATAAAACTGGGTAAATCACTATATCATTGAATTAAAAACATAGGCTGATAAGAAGCAAACTTTTAACCAGCGGTAATGGAAAGACTTGTTACGTTGGGCTTCGCGGCACACAAATTGGAGAAATATTCTGTAAGTTTTACTTTATGGAACTTACAGGTCGATTGGAGAAAGCTTTTAGCTTTAGTATGGAAAGCATCTGGTATAACTACAAATGATTTCCTTTCACAGCGTGCAGAAAATAGTTCCAACTATAAGCAGTGCAATGATGGAAAATATACATTTTCCTAGAAGAGACTAATAATGATTTATCACCACATTATAGATCCAAGATGTTTTGGTAGGGCAGGTTATTATATTCACTTTCACAACTGCATATACTTACAGTTTCAGTATTTGTAACTGCACATTACAGTATTTGTGACTAACGACTTTTCATTTATAAAACACCCTGTCAAGTAGCCCTTAAATTACTTTGCTAAGAAATTAACAAAGAGCACCCTTTGAGAATCTCAAAAAAATGTCGCCATCACTTTACCAGCTGACAACACAGTTTCTGAGTTCTTTGGCTTTGGAGATGTAACGTGACACACCACTGCATGCTTGTATTTTTTGACTCTCTTCTGTATCTGCGTGTTTTATCGGTATTCACAATTGAGTCCAAAAATTTATCTTATTCTCTCTTATATCTCTACAGTAAACAAGCAAACGATTCAACCTGTGTTCTTCAGTTAACAAGCGCGGACTCCACCTTGCGTTCACTTTACGATACTTTAGCTTGTCTTTTATAATGTATTCAAAACTTCTGACACTATTTTGCAATCGTCATATTGTGCTCCCAATATTGTAAAAACTTCAGCCGGAGTTGAGCCTTCAATTGTGAGAAATTTAATTATTATACGCTGTTCCACGTTGCAATGTACATAACCTTTCGATATCATGTCTGTAACTGCCAAAATAATATTACAGTGAAACAATTGCCATGGGTATGTTAACTAGAGTCACAGCCAACCTTTAACTATTTTAATTTTTGGAATTGTATTTAGATTAGAATTAAATTTAAAGACTCTTGGTGTATCCATGGCCATTCAAAGCTTTGATGTTGCAATTAATTTACCATACGACATAGGTAGATAGCTTTGTTTTAGTGTGTTGTATTAGACTAATATTTCGAAAAGTCATTGTCTATGTATACTTTAAAAACAACGCATCCATTACGCCTATTATGTAGGCAACCAGCTATACTGAAAACTGCTGTGGCCAAAACAATCAAATTAATTCAATTTTAAAAAATAAAATTAGTCTTTATTTAGTGTCTTATTGCGTTTTTTTTTAATACAACCATGAACAATAATGGCGAAAAAGTGGAAATTCTAATGTGGTATCAGAATGGTAACGGCTTAAGAACTGTGAGAGACCTATTTTCAGTAAAATATCCAGAAAGACCTATTCCTTGTATTCGAACCATACAAACAATTGTTAGAAAATTTAAATCAGAGGGATATGTAATAAATTCCCATAAAATAAGAACTAAAAGTAATCACGTTTTAACCGAAAAAATGAAATTAATTATTTTATGCTACGTGGAAGAAAACCCCATAGTATCACTATGAGAAATAGGTTCACATTTTAATGTTTTTAAAACCTCGGTACCTATAACACACACACAAAAATTTAAATATAAATCGTACAAATTTTCTAATCACCAACAACTATTTGATGAAGACAAAGAAAAAAGAACAATATTTTGTGAAACATTCTTTAATTTACAAAATGAACATGAATACATTTTAAATAAGAAAGTTTTTAGTGATAAACCAACTTTCACTATAAATGGAGAAGTCAATTCCCAAAATTTTTGGTGTGTACTTTAATTCCTCATCTATCCACTATCCATTATCCTACTAATCTTATTCCTTAGATATTGGTGCCGCACTAATAGCCATTTACAAAACTTAACTCACAGTCAATAGACTGAATAGAATAGAATAGAATAGTTGAAAATAAGCTTATCGGTCCATATTTTATTGATGGGAATCTCAATACAGTCAAACTTTTAGAGCTAAACCCGTGGTTTCAGATGGATGGTGACTCTCTGCATTCCATGAATACTATAAGAAACTTTCTAAACGACAGGTTTCCAGGACGTTAAATAGGAAGATTCGGTCCCGTACCGTGGCCCCCGCGTTCTGTGGACTTGTCGCCCAATAACTTCTTTGCTTAGGGATTCCTGTAGTCGGCAATTTATACAAATATTCCAATACAAAGTATTGATAAATTAGAAGATCGGATACGTACCGAATGCAATAGCTTGAATCCTGACGAATCCTTGCGAATGCTGTGCGTGCTTTCCAACACCGTTTGGGTTACTGTTTAGAAGTACGATTACTTGCTGTAACTGTTGGTTTTCGGTTTCGTTTCCGTTTTCTGTTATTGATATTTAATGTTTTACAATAATAATCGTCGTTGGTGTTGCACTCATTTTGATTTACCTATTTAATATAAACACCGCATCGAACATAACCGTCATACTAAAATAATTCACAACTACAGTGATGTTTGCTTCTGTTTTTTAGTTGTCTGTATAGTTGGTTGCCTACGTAATAGGCGTAATTGATGCGTTCTTTTTAAAAGTATACATAGACAATGTATACTAAAAGGAAAAATTCCCTGTATATAAGAGAGGTGTATAGAAGAGAAGGCTGGAAATACACGAAAATATACGTTTGGGCGTTTCAAGATCGAAATAGTAATTTTTACAAAATACCTATGGGCCGGTACGTGCGTTAGTTTCTTGAATAAAAAGGAGGTAGAGTATAAGGTCAAAAAACAGTAGTTGAACTGGAACGTAAAAATGTTTTTTTTTCTCAGCTTTTTTGTCGGTGAATATTATGTGAGTATTAACAGAAACGAACGATTTATCGCGCAACTCTCTAGCATATAATTACATAAGCTCGTTGCGATTTTCTGAAAACTCTGAATTTAAGAACGAAATTAAAAACCATGTCTTAAAAAACAAATCTGAAAACGTTGCAAGGAATGTAATTTTCTTAGGTGATGTAGGTGACAGATCTATAAAACTGTGTTTTAGTGATTAAGAGACCTAATTTCTTACCCTTCTTTGCAATTTGAGAATATTTAGACTGCAATGCTCTGTTGCGCGAACAGTTAATTCCCTTGACAATAAACTCACGTTGTTTAGAATCACAGAGTTTACAAGCTTCTGGAAATGAAATAGTTATAAAAAAATAGGTAGGTACTTAAGAAGTATTTTAATTAAATTTACTAATCTGATTTACGGCGCTATGTTGTATATCGATGGTGAAGGATGGTAGCCTCCTATATCATCATTTACGTTGATACAACAACATCATGTTTAAAACATATTTGTCTTTCTCCTCAAAACTATCTGTTTTTGATATAGGAACTTGCTGAATTTCTACAAATCCTGACATAAGAGGTTGCCATTCTTCACCATCGATATATCTAGAAAAGTATTCTTGTAGAGCTTCGCAGAATTTGCACTTTAGTAAGTACTCTGTTTGTTGGGTACACTGGTGATTGGTAGCTTCCGCCTGCTTCTGCGCAAGGGCGAGGGTAGCTTTAAGTAGGAACGGACCTTTACTGTACACAGTCCACTACAACCACCAAGCATGGCAACATGCGTCATGTTATAACTTATAAGTGTAATAAAGACAATAAACAATAAATGAGTATCATTCCAAACTCTCGTAACGTTTAACATTTTGGTCGCATCGAGCCGGATTTTGATGAACATCATCAAATCAGTAATGTAACGTTAGTTACGAGAAAGCAACATGGGAAGAATAGAGCGTCCCTACAGTGGTCCAGCTCAACATCTCGGCAGAAACAACTAGAGTGGTCCAGCTCAACATCTCGGCAGAAACAACTAGCAGGTGGTCAATTCAAAGGCAAGATTTCGAAGGACAACTGGATTTTCAAGCGTCGCACTCTGGTAAAGCATCCTTATTCCTTTATCCTTTACGATATAATCTTTAAGGTCTCTTTCTTTGTGTGTGGTAATCATGGATACAAAAAAATTAATTCGCAAGCGGGGTGGAATAAAACATAGTTTAACAATTTTCAAAAATCATGTAAAGAGTCTTGAAGATAATGGGGAGATAATTAGTGCATTAACGGTCGTAGAATTACAGGAGAGGGTAAACAGGTTAGAAGAATTATTTAATGAATTTTGCGATCTTCAATCAAAACTTGAAGAAGCTTGTGAGGAGGAGCAGCTATTAGAGCAATACGGAGAGAGGGAACAGTTTGAATCGGGGTATGTTGTTACAATTGCAAAGGCAAAACATATTATAAGTAATCATAAACTTCAGCGCAATAATGACGTGGCATCGCTACCAGCGCCGGTGGCAGAGGTTAATTCGGTGATTGGTTCCAACGCATATAATAATAACGTAAAGCTACCAACAATCCAATTACCAAAATTTTCGGGCTTTTACGAAAACTGGCTTGAGTTCAGAGATACCTTTAATTCAATAATACACTTAAATGCAAATATAACTAACATTCAGAAGCTGCATTATTTAAGATCAAGCTTGCAAGGTCAAGCAGCACAGGTAATCAGGTCGTTAGAAATAAGTGAGGCAAATTATGAAGTCGCTTGGACAATACTTTGCGAAAGATACGACAATAAAAAACTCTTAATAAACAATCACATAAAGGCTCTTCATAATTTGCCAGTAGTTAGGCAGGAATCGGCAGCTGAATTAAGAAAACTAGTTGACGATTTTACAAAACATTTATTGTCACTTGAAGCGCTAGGACAGCCGGTAAAACATTGGGGAACACTATTGATATATATAATCGCAACCAAATTAGATATTCAAACAAAGCGGGAATGGGAAACGAGTAGATTAAATGAAGAGGAACTTCCGTCAATCAAAGACATAACATTGTTTTTGAAGGGTAGGTGTGGGTTGTTGGAAACCTTAGGACACCAGGCAACAAAACGGGGATATGTGCAAAAAAAATTTGATTTCAAGGCGACAGGAGTAACAACCACTTTATTAGCAGCATCAAAGGATGCCGAACGCGAATCTCATAGAACTAGTTGCGCGTATTGTAATAAGAATGATCACTTAATTTACACTTGCGAAAGATTTCTAAACTTAAATGCATACAACAGAACGTTAGAAGCTAAGGGGAAAAGATTGTGCCTAAACTGTCTGAAGAAAAATCACTTCAGCACAGAATGTAGAGCAGGAGGGTGCAGGAAATGTAGAAAAAGACATCACACAATGTTGCATTACGACAATGTAAACACAAATAACACGGGTACAAGTAATTCGCAACCAGAAGAAGCTATAGGTGGTCAGGAAATTGTAACAGCGCATTGCAGTAACTTAAAGGGACAAGTTATGTTATCAACGGCACTTGTAAAAATAAACGGCATTAGGGATAATTACAAAAATTGCCGTGCATTGTTAGATTGTGGCTCACAAAGTAGTTTTGTAACCACAGAACTGTGCGACAAGTTAGGTCTACAAAAATCGGAAGCCAATATATCAGTAGTAGGTATAAATCAAATTTCATCAAAGATTAAATATAAAATTAAAATTCAATTTAGTTCTTGCGATGACTCGTATAATAACACCGTTATGTGCTACGTAATTGATAAAATCACAGAAGATATGCCAATCCAATCGTTTGATAAAACTATGTTCACAATACCACAAAATATCAAATTGGCTGATAATTACTTTCACAGATCGGGAAAAATTGAATTGTTATTGGGAGCAGATGTGTTTTGGGATCTGATGTGTTCTGAAAGAATTAAGTTAGGGCAAAATCAACCCACATTACAAAAAACCACATTAGGATGGGTGCTGGGGGGTCCCCTTTCTTATAAAAACACGAATTCACAAGGAATAATCTGTAATTTGGCAAGAAATATCGACGTACAAGAGCAATTAAGCATGTTCTGGGAGTTAGAGGAAATTACGGGGGATAGAGTATTATCTTCTGACGAAAAATTTTGTGAAAAACACTTTGAAGAAACAACGCAGAGGGATGACAAGGGTAGATTTATAGTTTCCGTACCCTTCAAAATTCCGATACCTGAGTTAGGCAATTCCTTGGAAACGGCTACGAAACGATTTTTAAACTTGGAACGAAAATTGAACAAAAATAGCATGCTAAGGCAGCCATATGTAAACTTTATGAGGGAATACAAAAATTTAGGACATATGACAAAAATTGATAGTTCAAACATAGGGTGCTCAAAGGTTTATTATTTACCGCATCATGGAGTTTTGAAGGAAAATAATGTTACAACCAAATTAAGGGTGGTGTTCGATGGGTCGTGCAAAACGACAAATACCTTATCGTTAAACGACATTCAACATACAGGTCCTGTAATTCAGGAAGACTTATTTAACATTTTATTGCGGTTCCGAACTCACATTTATGTATTGTCGGCAGACATTGAAAAGATGTACCGACAAATATTAGTAAGGCCGGCAGACAGGGATTTGCAACGCATTTTATGGCGAGAAAACTATTCAGACCCTCTAGAACATTTTGTACTCAACACGGTTACTTATGGTACAGCGTCGGCGCCGTACTTAGCGGTAAGATATTTACAACAGGCAGCTTATGACTACAAGAACAGGTACCCAAAGGCGGCGGAGGTTATTCTAAGGGATTTTTATGTCGATGACCTTCTTACGGGTACAGCTAGCATTTCAGATGCCATGGTATTGCACAAAGAAATAACAAGTATTTTGGAGGCAGCGTGTTTCAAATTAAGAAAATGGGTCTCGAATAATTCAAAAATTTTAGCGGGAATAAGTTTATCAAATAGGGAAGTACAGGATGAATTATACATCGGAGACAGGAAAGAGAAAAAAACGTTGGGATTAATTTGGGCTCCTACATCAGATTTATTAAGGTATAACGTCAGTGATTTAGGTTCAGGTAAAAGGATAACAAAGAGGGAAATATTATCCTCGATTTCGAAATTATTTGATCCGTTAGGATTAGTAGGGCCGTGTATTATTTTTGCAAAAATTATGTTGCAAGAGCTTTGGACATACCAATTGGGATGGGATGATGTCATATCAGATGAGCTACGTAAAAAATGGATAAAATTCAAAAATAATATAACTTTACTTAAATCTATTGAAATACCAAGATACGTTCCGAGTTCCGGGTACGTTCGCGCGGAGCTGCATGCATTTTCAGATGCTTCTGAGGTCGCATATGGGACGTGCATATATATTCGAGTTCAAACACATACGGGTTGCATTTTGGTAAACTTACTTTGTGCTCGGTCCAGAGTTGCGCCCATTAAACGCACGACAATTCCTAGATTAGAGTTGTGTGGTGCTCTATTAGCGGCAAAATTAATAACCAAGGTAAAGGTGGCATTAAACATTAAATTTGATAAAATTTCATACTGGTCGGATTCCACCATAGTGCTTCATTGGTTGCGGTCGCCATCAAATCTTTTAAAAACGTTTGTTGCGCATAGGGTAGCTAAAATACAAGACATCTCAAACATAGGTGATTGGCGTCATGTAGGGACACATGATAATCCTGCGGACTTGATATCCAGGGGAGTTTGGCCAAATGAGTTGATCAATTCGATTTGGTGGCAGGGCCCACAGTGGTTAACGTTATCAGAGGAACTGTGGCCTCCTTCGATCATTCTAACAGAAAGTAATGAGTTACCTGAATTAAAAAATCAACTTACAACATTAACGACTTGCGCGGAGAGGGAAAATTTGGAGCTTAATTATGAGTTTTCGTATAACAAATTACAAAGAATTATGGCATTTTGTTTAAGATTTGTAAATAATTGTAGAAAAACCCGTGATCAGAGGGCAAGAGGAAATATAACATACACAGAAATAAATAAGGCAACAAACTTCTTGGTAAAATTATCACAGGCTAACAGTTTGCAGCAAGAATTAGAATATTTAAAAGGGAAG
>JABXWE010014289.1:0-12371 GCA_014611495.1 Limonius californicus
TTACGACCATTGTAGATGCAAATAAAAATGAAGGGAGTACAGGTAGCCTTCGGTTTACGCCGTAGCTCTGTTCCTGAATGAGCCGGCGTTTACCGAATCGGCGTAAAATGAATCTATTTATAATGACTCATTGAGTTACGTTCAACGCGGTCGTATAATACGCGTAAGTTTACTCCTGCTGTAACTTCTTTGTGTTGAATTTAAGGTTGCAGATTGTTATGCAGACTGTTTTATTTTAACTGCTTTTTTCATAATGGTAGTCACAGTCGATAGCGTCAAGTTTTTACTTCTACAGGAATGTTTATCTTCTATTCTTTCATCTTTTAAAGCGTAATTGTGGTTCAACATGCTTTTTAGAACCATGTTTAGTTAACCTTACTGCACTTCTCGTATTCGACATGGTTTTTCACTTCTTCAATTTAAATGATCTCACATATAAAACGTAAGTGTGATAAATAGTGGCAGCGCGTCAGCGTCCGCAGACACAACACACCTAGCGGGCGGTATTATTGTGAATCGGCGTAAACGGAACCGTCGTAAAGCGAGGACATGTTTTTTATTTTCTCAATTTAAATAACAAAATTACATATATTTCAACAACTAAACTTGATTTCATACACATATGTGCGTTAAATAACTAGCAGCACCTTAGCGCCCGCGTACACAACATATGCGACATGCAAACCTGGCGTTATTGTGAATCGACGTAAATGGAGCCGTCGCAAACCGAGACGCATTTTAGATATCTGAAATTATTTGTTGATATCTGAAACTAGTTTGCGATATATAACATTAATTTTGCATACCGGAAAACCAAATTATGCCTATTTTGTGTATAAATAATAAGGAAACGATTGAATTAATGCAAATTTAAGTTATGCATTATCGTATATGGAATTATTTTAACTATGAGGCATGAAATCTTTGGTATATTGTATATTAACAATACTATTGCCATTTTTATCTCAAAATCAAAGCATTTTAAAATTTCTGTCACAAAACTATAAATATCAGTTCGTTATTTATAGACACGTGGAATTGTATGTTTAAGTACTTGTATTCAAAAAATGGATGATGGAACGAAAGATATTTCCATTAACATAATAAGAAATAGCTCAATGTCACATTATTGTTACTGTAAAATTGTAGGAATAACATTGATAAAACTGTGCCGTCATAATTTATAACCTCAAAAGTGTAATTGACTGCATGAAACCATATTTATTTACCTACTCCCTAGGACTCAAATGAAAACTGAATCGAATATCTTAAATTAATTTCTTATATCAGAAATCAGTTTCTGATATCGGAAATTACTGTCTGATATCTGAAATTAATATTCGATATCTAAAATTAATTTGTGATATGTGAAATTAATCTCTAATGCCTAAAATTCTCCCCATGAGGATTGATCACTATGGGAGAGTAGATAAACAACCCCCCTTCTGGGGGAGGCCCTTACCCAACAATGGGATCGGGCTAATAATAATAATAATAATAATCTGAAATTAATTTCCGATATTAGAGATTAATTTCACATATCACAAATTAATTTTAGCTGTCGAATATTAATTTCAGATATCAGATATTAATTTTAGATATCAGACATTGATTTCAGATATCATAAATTAATTTCAAATATTAGAGATTAATTTCAGATATTAGGGTTTCATTTCACACATCACAAATTAATTTCAAATATCAGATATTTGTGAAGTGCAGTAAAGTTAACTAAACATGGTTCTAAAAAGCATGTAGTTCAATTACACTTTAAAAGAAGATGAAAGAATAGAAGATGGACATGCCTGTAGAACTAAAAACTTGACGTTATCGACTGTGACTACCATTATGAAAAAATCAGTTAAAATAAAACACAAATAAGTTACAGCAGAAGTAAACTTACGCGTATTATACGATCGCGTTGAACGTAACTGAATGAGTTAGTACAAATAGATTCATTTTACGCCGATTCGGTATACGTCGGCTCATTCAGGAACAGAGTTGCGGCGTAAACCGAAGGCTACTTGCACTCCCTTCATTTTTATTTGCATCTCAAACGGTTATAACCGTTTTATGTAGATGAATATGCTCTTGTATGGCGTCAAATAATTTTACAGTAATTATATCCAGGGCGCCTCGGATTTGAATTTGACAGATTTGTTATGATAAAGGACGATGAAAAATCACTAGCCTTTTCTCTTACTAACCTATATGAACGTGTAATTCGTTTTTCCATTGCATAACACGAAAACGCGGACGAATTTACGGCCAAATATGCGAGGTTTAGGGTCATAATGAGTGAAGAAAAGGTTAAACACTAATGTAGATGACCGAACAAACGTGCATGATGAGGAATCAAATGGGAGGCCTTTTACTGTCGACGACGATCTTATGGAAAAAGTGAATAAGAAAATTCGTGAAGATCGATGTTTTACGATTTTGGAAGTAGTCGCAAGGTTTACTCAAATTTTACGTACGGTACTGTATGAAATTTTCCCGAACAGGCTGCATTACCACAAACTTTGTGCGAGGTGGATACCAAAGATGTGGACGGATGTTGTACGTTGCTCCCCGCTGCTCATACGGGGCGCGACCGCTCCAAAAATGTATAACCTGGGTAGTCTCTGGAGTTGTCCAGAATTCAATTATACGTGCTTGGAAAAATAAATTTATCAAATCTTACTTAACTGTATATACAAAATATTTGAAAACTAAATAAAAATCGATTCTAATTAATTAACAAATAAAAGTAAATTCTTGATACGCCACTGGCTTTCGCTGTAGTCCCAATGGTTCGACCGTCCTGGTCGATGGAACGACTGTCAGCTGGCTCTGGTAGCTTCAACTTCCTTCAGTGGACAAAATGGCCGCTGCTATCACCTGTACGATTCCACCATAAACCAACCAATTAGCCTTAATTTGTTGTTGCCACGGAATTAAATTCCCTTGCGATCGGATCAACGGTATGCGGGATTCGTGATAGTGAATGCTACACCTTCCAGTTTAAGAAGTTCTACTTTAGAACAATGTGAACTCTGATAAATGCCAATGACCAGTTCTGTACCGAGCTTTGCCAGTGTTTTGTTCACTGGAAATAGCTTACAGAATAAACAATCTGCGTATATTGAATTGCAAACTTTTCGGTAATCAACCTTCAAACATGAGATTTACAAGTAAATCAGTTTTCCTGGAAGTTAAAATTCAACCTACGCGGTTTTTAACAGTGCAGTGTGGTATAAATAATTCAGCTTTGCTTTGCTTAAATTATTAGTCGGATAGGATTGTGATTTTTACAGTGAGAATGTCGGGTACACGGACAGTGCACTCTAATTAGTGGACTAAAATTCTCCAGTCTCTTTAACAAGAATGGGGTTATTCTCCCCACAAATTTGCACAAAATCTACTCTGCGACAGAATTTGCGGATCGCTTTGAACTGTTCAAAATACTCCAAATCAACCCAAATCTGCTAACGGGACTTACAAGAATTGGACGTTTCGTGAAATTGCTCCACAAATCAAGACAAACCTTGTACAGGGTGTTCAACTACTAACAACAGGTGTTATTAAAGTTAAGATGGCGACGAGACTTGGATTTCGTACACAAATGGCGAAACCAAGGAACAATCAATGCACTGGAAGCATGCGAGTACCCCCAAAGCCACGAAGTTCAAGAAAACGTTCTAGAACCAAAAGTTTATGGTTACTGTTTTATGGGCCTGGAAAGGTTGGTTGATTTTCTGGATTGTGGTACAACAATTAATGCGGATGTGTATGGTGAGACCTTAAGAAAGTTGAAAAGCGTGATTCCAAACAAAAGGCGAGGATTGCTGAACTCTGCGTTTGCACCATAACGCCCGACAGCACGCGGCGACTCGCGTTATGTTACTCATTGAGCAATTCAATTGGAATTTTTTTAACCATTCCATACAATTTGTGATATGTGAAACTAATCTCTAATATCTGAAATTAATTTCCGAAATCTGAAATCAGTGACTGACATCTGAAATTAATTTCTTATGCTTGAAATTAATTTCAGGCTAAACTGTTTTTGATTTTAGGGTGACTGTGGCAACTTTAAATGAACAAAGGCAAGTGTTGTTTCGACAGACCACAGGAATAAAAAATTTCACCTTATCAAAAACGGAAGAAATGCCTTTAATGACGTTTGACAAAGATGTCACGTTTCCACTAATTATATCAGCAAACATTTTGTTTACCTCACCTGAAGAAACAGCCCCAACAGAACCAGTTATACAGACAGTACAGTAGTATGCACTGTTCAATTGTGATAATCATCCATAGACAACTTCCACAGATATAAGCATTTATCGGTAGTTTTAGGATCAATGTGTACGTTGCAATATTAAATTTTATTTCATAACCAATATTTAATCACTTTGGATTTATATCACTTTTTATACAGGAATATTTATTAGGTGTTGTACATTAAAGCTGGGCTTAGTTGGAGTTATGAGGTGTTTGAGGGAGATTCAGATTTTCTTTTGCTTCATTGTAGCTCTACAATGGCTTTTGTATTTATTTTTGCTGCGTATAGGAGTAACCAAACTGTTTTATTACAAATTTATTTTTGGATTTATATACGTAAATATTTTTCTGATTATTAAAAATACTTTTTGTACCATAGCCCCCAGTGCTAGACTGAAAAGAATTAAAATGAGGTTACCATGTTTTTTTTAACTAGTCTATAAAGTATTTTTTATAAGTTTTGGAAACGATTTGGGAGTTTTAATAACAGGAAAAGTAATTGATTTGCATTTGGCAACAAAAGCTAATTTTGTATCTGATGGAACGCTCCCAGTAATGTAAATACGGTGTAGTATACAGAAATGGTTGTGTACGTTTTATTTATAGAAATATTTATATACATATTTTGTGATTACATTTACTGTAAATGTTGCATTCAAAATTCAGTGAAGAGGTTAATGCAGGGTTATAAACGCTTGCTGAAATTATTTTAATATAGTTTATATTTTCCTTCATACTGTTGATTCAGAATTATATTTTTTTTACGATTACTGGATAAGAAATTGTTGCATGGTGGGTTATTTGTTTGTAGTCTTTATTTAAATAGTATTGGTATTTACTATATAGTTGTATTTATATACGAAGAAATGGAAACGTTGTTGGGTATCACAAAATTGAAAATCACTTGAGTTTTCTTAGTGTAAGTAAAAGCAAGCACTTTTAAAATCACTTCTGTCTAGATCAGCATAGTTTGAGATAAAGGGTGATTATGAGTAATGAAAGTTTGTCTTCACTTTCTTCACAGATCTAAAACAATTTTATATACAGGGCGTCCTGAAAGTAAAGGGACACAGCTTAACTATAAACCGTATATACCTTTTTCTACAAAATTTTGTTCAGAATTTCATACAAAACTCTAGATGCATATTCTAAAACCTACTAAATTTTGTTCAAAGTCCGCGCCGCATCGATGCGCAAACGAGCACCTTTTAGTGTTTGTTAGCAATCACAGAGGGGGCAGAGAAGAATATGTTCACCCTGCCTGCTGACACTCCAAGCACTTTTTCTTATCTCGCTTGCGTTCTTTATTGCTGCGGCTCTGTCGTGCGTAAATAAATAAAAGCGCCACGAACTTACCCATTAACCTAATATTATAAAATCTTGATAGAATTCTACTTTATCAACAGTCACATGATTGTTTTGACACAGTTTTCTTATAGATATCAACGTAATTTGTACCTATTTCCGCATGCTCACAGATAGAATTTTGTACAAAATTTTGTTCAGAATTTTGTAAACATTTTCGTTAAAAATTATGTATATTTTGTTCAAAATTTTGTACAAAATTCTGTAGATTCATATCCTAAGGCCTGTATGACACAGCACAGAGTTTTTTACAAAATTTTGTTCAAAGTTTTGTTCAATATTTTGTACAAAATTTTGTTCAGAATTTTGTACAAATTTTTGTTAAGAATGTTGTACAACATTTTGTTCAAAATTCTGTAGATTCATATCCTAAGGTCTGTATGACACAGTACAGAGCTTTTTACAAAATTTTGTTCATAGTTTTGTTCAATATTTTGTACAAAATTTTGTTCAGAATTTTGTACAAATTTTTGTTCAGAATGTTGTACAAAATTTTGTTCAAAATTCTGTAGATTTATGTTCTAAAACCTGCAAGGTGGTACAAAGACGGCGTCGCATCAATGCGCAAACTAGCAATTTTTATTGTTTATTAACAATCACAGAGGGCAGAGAAGAATATGTTTACCACGTGTTTACCCTGCCTGCTGTCACTCCAAGCAGTTTCTCGTATCTCGCTCGCGTTCTTTACTGCTGCGGCTCTGTCGTGCGTTCATGTGAAATAAACTAATAAAAGCGCCATGAACTTATGCATTACCCTAATATAAAATTTTGATAGAATTCTACTTTATCGACAGTCACATGATTGTTTTGACAGTTTTCTTATAGATACCAACGTAGTTTGTACCTATTTCCGCATGCTCACAGATAGAATTTTCTACAAAATTTTGTTCAGAATTAGGTAAAAAGTTTTGTTCAGAATGCCGTACAAAACTTTGACCAGATTTTTAAAAAAATTTTTATTCAGAATTTTCTTCATTTTGTTCAAAATTTTGTACAAAATTCTGTAGATTCATATTCCAAGGCCTGTATAACATGGCATAGAGTTTTTTACAATATTTTGTTCGAAGTTTTGTTCAAAATTTTGTACAACATCTACAGAATTTTGTACAAAATTTTGTTCAGACTTTTGTAAACATTTTTGTTCAGACTTGTACAACATTTTGTTCAAAATTTTGTACAAAATTCTGTAGATTCATATTCTAAGGCCTGTATCACACGGCATAGAGTTTTTTTACAATATTTTGTTCAAGTTTTGTTCAAAATTGTTTATAAAATTTTGTTCAGAATTTTGTAAAATTTTTTTTTCATAATTCTGTACCGCATTTTGTTCAAAATTTTGTAGATTCATATTCTAAGGCCTGTATGACACTGCATAGAGTTTTTTTACAATATTTTGTTCAAAGTTTTGTTCAAAATTTTGTACAAAATTGTGTTCAGAATTATGTAAAAATTTTAGTTCAGAATTTTGTACAACATTTTGTTCAAAATTTGTTTTTTATTCTGTAGGTTCATATTCTAAGGCCTGCATGACACGGCATAGAGTTTTTTACAATATTTTGTTCAGTTTTGTTCAAAATATTGTACAAATTTTTGTTCAAGTTTTTGTACAACGTTTTGTTCTAAATTTTGTACAAAATTCTCTAGATTCATATTCTAAGGCCTGTATGCCACGGCATAGTTTTTTACAATATTTTGTTCAAAATTTTGTACAAATTTTTATTCAGGTTTTTGTACGACGTTTTGTTCTAAATCTTGTACAAAATTCAATAGATTAATATTCTAAGGCCTGTATGACACGGCATAGAGTTTTTTACAATATTTTGTTCAAAGTTTTGTTCAAAATTTTGTACATAATATTGTCAGAATTTCGTAAACATTTTTATTCAGAATTTTGTACAACATATTGTTCTAAATTTTCTACAAAATTCTGTAGATTCATATTCTGAGGCCTGTATGACACGGCACAGTTTTTTACAATATTTTGTTCAAAATTTTGTAGAAATATTTATTCAGGTTTTTGTACAACGTTTTGTTCTAAATTTTGTAAAAAATTCTCTAGATTTATATTGTAAGGCCTGTATGACACGGCATAGAGTTTTTTACAATATTTTGTTGAAAATTTTGTACAAAATTCTGCAAAACACGTATTACATGAAACAAATTTCTACAAAATTCTGTCTGTGAGCATGCGCAAATCGGTGCAAATTACGTTGCCATCTGTGAGAAAGCTGTCAAAATAATCATTTTAATGTAGATAAGGTAGAAATCTATCAAGATTTAAAAATAATTGTTTACTTTTGTTAACATAACCTCGAATGTTGTTTATCATTTCGTGGCTTGTATTATTTTTGCGTTTTCGGGAAAGTTTTTTTTTTGTTTATAAGTTATGTTAAGTTTCTGTAGAATGGCTAGCGTTGAGAGATTTTAGTTGGTACACGTGGTAAAACATTTACATCTTTGCCCTCTGTGGTTATGGATGGACACTAGAAAGTGCTAGTGTGCGCATCGATTTGACGTTGTTTCTGAACAGAATTCTGTAGACTTTAGAGCATGAGCTACAGAATTTTGTACAAAATTTTGCTGTATGACACGGCACAGAATTTTGTAAAAACACTTCGAACAAAATTCTGTGCCGTGTCATACAGGCCTTGCGCGGTTATGGCGCCTTAAAGAAGAAAAAATATTTTTAACATTTCAGAAATAAAATGACAGATCAAGCTGAACATTAGTACAGATGCATTACAAGGGAAGCTAAACGTTTTCAATATATAAACATTGCTGCATATTGTAGAGGGCGCTATCGGCTGATTATAATTGCATTCTAAATGTTAACAAACAGAAACTTTAGGAACAAATTACAAACACTTAACATACAACAACTGCTTGATACATTTTATTGGCATGAAACAAGTACACATTTTTGTGTAAAAATAACTTCTGTATCGTAAACTTTATCCATAAGAACAAAAATGTTAATAATAAAAAATATGATGAAAGATATCCAAAAAAATTAACCTCCAGCGCCCTCTACAATATGCAGCAATGCTTATAGGTTGATAATGTTGGGCTTCCCATGAAATGGGTGTGTACTACTTTTCAGCTTGATCCGCCATTTTGTTTCTGTAATATAATCAATGTTACCTTTGTACTAAGGTACGTTTGGTTTAATCGGTCCCAATTAACCCCAGGAAGCTATGGTTAAGCTGTGTCCATTTACTTTCAGGACACTGTATGTATGATCATCTTTCATGTAATCAAGGCCTAAAATTTTACTTTTTACAAATACGTGTTCCGGAATATCAAACATCAGTATATCAATAAATTATGGGAATCGAATCATTTCATTTGTTTGCCAATATTCTATGTCACAGAATAAGAAATATTTAAAAATAAATTTCACTCGATTGTGTGGAAATTAAAGCAGGTATTTGTTTTCTCACATCTCCAATTATCTCAAAGTTTCTTAATCATGCTGTGTAATGGAAGTATAAAGCATTTTAATAATAAATTCACAGTGCTTAAGTAGAAACAATACTTTGTCATATCTTCTACACATTTTCAAATTCCTATCACGGTAGTGTGTAAACGCTTGTCATTTACCATAAGTGCCATTGGATCATTCCATATTGTTACCACTAAGAGTTACCACTGAAAACTTAAAATTTTACAAATTAGGGGGTTTTTCTTTACAAAGTAGTCATATTTTGGTTTTCCTATTTTCTTCTAAAATTCTTAGATTAAGGCATAAGCCTAGCAGTTCATTTTTTACCTTTTTATTGTCTTGATATTTAGAATTAAGATTCTTTTGAGTATTTTGTAGACCTTCAATTTTTGTAACCAATTTAAGTATATTAAGTTTATGTCGGCTTAGTTTCTAAACCTTATTAAAAATATTAACAACAAATACATTTAAAACCGAAAGTATTACGCGAAAAGGTATATTAATAAATATAAAACTTAAAACGGTTTAATATTTTAATTAATTTTTGTATAATTAGTAAAGTGCTCTTATTAATTCCTAGTCAGTAATATGCTTCTAATAAATCATGCAATGTAAAAATATTAATAAAACTATTTCGTATTAAGTCGTATTTATTACAATCGTTTGAATATCAATTACATTGGATATCTCAACTCAATAAAGTGTTACAAATAGAACAAACAATATTTTTCCTTTCTGATAACTCAAAAGGCCTCCATATAAATGGTCTGCGAACTGAAAGTTAATAACCATTTGATCATTGCTCCATCTGTTGATGAAATCTTGAAACCTAATTTGCATTCCAACACTTTCCCAGGGGCATTATTCTGTTTAAAGAACAAAATTAACAACAGCAGGAGAGAAAATACTTATTTGTGTAGTCACTTAAACATACTTGCAATCACTCGGCAAATTGGTGTCTTCAACTGCAAATACACCCGAAAGTGGCTGGCTGTTTAGTCCTTGCAAAAACTGCTTCAGCTGAGTGCGTGAACTATCAGGAACATAGCTGGATTTATCTGCGCTACTGTCTGGCCTTGATGGGACTTCCTCAAATGCTTTCAGCATTGAATGTACTACTTTCAAAATGGTTTCTGATAACACTTGACGGAAAATAACTGTAAGCTTCTTTATAATCAAATCTCTCCTGAAAAAAAGTTTGAATATACTGATTGCAAAATAAGATTGTCGTTTTGTTAACTTGTCCTCTTCTAGTTGATTGTGCTCCGATGGATATTGCTCAAGATTGGCAGGATGATTTTCAGGTATGGGGTGCTTGTCTGAAAATATTGGAACTGGGTTTATAAGTTATAACCTAATAATGTTGTACAGACGTATTAATTATATTAACTTTTCTCTTCAACTTAAGAGGGGTCTTGAGGTGGAAGGGATACACAACTTCCTTGCAAACTGCAATGATAGGTAAGTCGTTAAATTTTAAAGCATTTTTTAAATGCAGAAAATAGTTCAAATTTTATACATAATTGGATTTTTCTACTACAGAGGACACTCGCTTATCTGAAAATATTTGAAAATGGGTTATAACCTAAGAATATTGTATTGATCTATTAGGCATATTAAACTTTATTTTTAACCTAAGAGGGGCCCTGAAATGGAGGGGATACGAAACTTCCTTGTGAAAAGCAAGGACAGCTAACCCATTAAATTTAGAGAATTTTTTAAATGCAGAAAATAGTTCAAATGTTATACATAATTGGGTTTTTCTACTACAGAGGGCACTCGCTTGTCTGAAAATATTTGAAAATGGGTTATAACCTAAGAATATTGTATTGATCTATTAGGCATATTAAACTTTATTTTTAACCTAAGAGGGGTCCTGAAATGGAGGGGATACGAAACTTCCTTGTGAAAAGCAACGACAGCTAACCCATTAAATTTAGAGCATTTTTTAAATGCAGAAAATAGTTCAAATGTTATACATAATTGGGTTTTTCTACTACAGAGGGCACTCGCTTGTCTGAAAATATTTGAAAACGGGTTATAACCTAATAATATTGTAATGACCTATTAAGCATATTAAACTTTATTTTTAACCTACGAAGGGCCTTGAAATGGAGGGGATACGAAACTTCCTTGTAAAATGCTACGTCAGCTAACCCATTAAATTTAGGGCATTTTTTAAATGTAAAAAATAGTTCAAATTTTATATATTGTTTGACTCTTCCTCTACAGAGGGCACTCGTTTGTCTGAAAATGGATTATAACTTAATAATAATATTGTATTGCCCTATTGATTACATTAAACTTTTTTCTTTAACCTACATACAACTTCCTTGCAAAATGCAACGTTAAAGTTAGAGCATTTTTTAAATGTAAAAAATAGTTCAAATTTTATATATTGTTTGACTCTTTCTCTACAAAGGGCACTCGTTTGTCTGAAAATGTTTGAAAATGGGCTATAACCTAATAATAATATTGTATTGCCCTATTGATTACATTAAACTTTTTTCTTTAACCTACATACAACTTCCTTGCAAAATGCAACGTTAAAGTTAGAGCATTTTTTAAATGTAAAAAATAGTTCAAATTGTATATATAGTTTGGCTCTTCCACTTCAGAGGGCATTCGCTTGTTTGAAAATATTTGAAAATGGGTTGTAACCTAATAATATTGAATTGACTTATTAATTTTTAACCTAAGAGGGACCCTGAAGTGGAAGGAATAGACAACTTCCTTGCAAAATGCAATGAAAGCTAAGTCGTTAAATTTAGAGTATTTTTTAGATGTAGGAAATAGTTCAATTTCCTATATAGTTTGGCTCTTCCATTACAGAGGGCGCTCGATTTTCTGAAAGTATTTGAAAATGGCTGATAACAATAATATTGTATTGACCTATTAATTATGTTACGCTGTTTTCTTCCACTTAAGGGGGACTTTGAAGTGGAAGGGATACACAAGTTCCTTGCAAAATGCAATGCCAGCTAAGTCGTTAAATTTAGAGCATTTTTGAAATGAAGAAAATAGTTCAAATTTTATATATAGTTTGGCTATATCTATATCTGAAAAGAGGGCTCTCGCTATGACACATTATTTGTTTTGGGATGGAGCCCCAATTGGTTGAGATATTTATATGCCACATAAATCCTTACAACTACGCTTTCAATAATCCTCAAATTTATGACCTTTTTCTGGAAGCAAAACTGTTAGCGCCATCTTTTGAACTAAAATCTTTTGGTAACGAAGCATTTACGTCGTATCGGTTCTTATTCTTTTGACTTGTATGTAAGAACGCCATCTA
>JABXWE010014290.1:0-15269 GCA_014611495.1 Limonius californicus
CGTATCAATCATTCAACCATTTTCAGGCGTAGAAGCAATTCATCCAGGGTCGTCGACTTCTTATGAATATAGTAATACAAGCTCATATTATTCTGAATTTTGTAACAATTACCTAGAACTATAGTTGTTTACCCTACATTGAAATTTAAACTGACAAATAAAATTTATAATGTTGATGTTGTTTCCTACCTTTAAATATTCTTTTTTTAGAACGGAGTATATGGCATTACAGGTTTCTGGTATAATCTGCCCCAATGCTTGAGTTGAAATTGCAACCGAAAACTTTAAATCTTCGTAATTTCTTCCTGTTGCTAGAAATCGCAATGTTACAGTAAGGCGTTCATGAGGTGTGATAGATTGCCTTAACTGAGTGTCTTGTTTTTTAATTAAAGGTGTTACTAAATTTAAAAGTTCAAAGTATGTCTCTTGATCCATCCGTAAATAATTAAACCAATCGCCTGGTTCCATCTTTAATTCATTTAACAGGTTTACATGAGAAAACTGATTTCTTTTCAAAAGGCACTTCCTTGCCCATTTGGAACGGTTCTTTATTTTTGATTTTACAGCTACCGCCGCCGCCACTGCTAACGCAAGTGTTCGAGTGTTCATCTCGGAAGTTTATCAAAAACTGCCGTGTAGGAACGCAATGAGTGGACACTGACGTTCATCGTTCTTGCACGAACAGTTTTACCCGTTCGGGTAAAACTGTGTGAAAAGAACGAAGTCTATGGGCCCCATTAGATTAAATTTTATCAGAATGGGACCATCGGTTTCGAAACTATTGGCAACCACACACAAACGCACAGACACACGTTTCATAAAAACTACTTTTTGCGTTCCAAAATGGATATTTCCGTTAAAATCTAAAAGTCGATGTTGTTTACGAAATCAACACTTATGGTAGGGAAAAATAAAACGTAATTTCCAGTGAAATTCACGGACGATTTCCCAAAAAATGAGTGAATTCTATTGCAGGTAAAAAAGCATTTATGGCTTATGCATTCTATTTTATAATATTAATTATTAGTGAATATCCGAAATCAAAATCGCTGTTAATTTCGAGACTTAATCGGTAATTAAGGGTCGACAGCCCGTAAATCAAAAGCTTAAAGTTGAAACGAAAATGTATCATGCTCACATTTTATACACTCCTATAAGACATAGTCCCTATTCGAATTTAAATCCTTATCATATCCAGGTAAGTACAAGTTTTTGTATACCTTGTCACGAATCCAATTTTGTACCGTCGTTTTGAGCGCGTAGCCGTAAAGAAACGGATGCAAGCTTCTTAAAAAAATTTTAAGATGGAGGAAGAAGTGATAATTACTCGGCGCTAAGTCGAGACTGTATGGGTAATGGTTAAAAATTTCCCAATTGAATTGCTCAATGATTTGCACACTACAAGCCGCCACGTACAGTCAGGAGTTACCGTGCAAAAGGTTTCTCAACTTCTTGAAGATCTCACCATACACGTCTACATTCTACATTCTAGGAAATCAACCAACAACACGCCTTTCCTGTTATAAAAACAGTTGCCATAAGCTTTTGGTTCTCGAAAATTTACTTGAACTTTATGTTTTTGGAGGAACTCGCATGCTTCTACTGCATGGATTGTCGATTGGTTTGAACATCTGTGTACGAAATCCAAGTCTCGTTGCCGGTCACAGTTTCATTCTGGTACTCATCCCCATTCGTTTCCTAGCGATGCAGTAAGGTCAGTGCAGAGGCCATTCCCTAGTTTCTGTGAACATCCAACAACATCTTTGGAACCTACCTCGCACAAACTTTGTAGCACTGTAGCCTGTTACAATTTCACACCATAACGTACGTGAAATTTAAAAAAAATTTGCGGTAATTTCCGAAATCATGAAACAAAAATTTCACGGACTTTCTTGTTCGCTTTTTCCACTAGAACGTTGTTGACAACAGAAGGTCTCCCACTTCGTATCTCATAGTGCGCATTTCTGAAATTTTTACATCCGTGTCTGACTATGAACCTCGCTAATTTGACTGTAACTTTTGGAAGGTTTTCGTTTTTTTGCATGGAAAAAACGTATCACAGCGCGTACCTCACATGGCGGGATTTTCAACCGTAGTGTGTGATTTTAGTGCTTCATTATACAGTGACAGAACCATGGTAAAGTGGCGTGTGGCTAGTTTATCAACCACTGAAGCACTCCCACAATGTACCAAATTGACTACACCTAAACGACCCTTCAGTTTGGAATAATCCAGATATAAAGTAAATATCCTAGATAACCTTAAATTATTTGAGAAACATAAATTTGCAAATAACGAAATCACAGTTAAACTTTGGGACTACAAATATTTGCTCGTTATATCGAGAAAAACAAAATTCCGCAACCAATAACCTCTATCTGCGAGGAGTATTCAAATTTATACAATCTGAAGACAATTCCAATAATTAAATTAATTAAAAGTTCGCTGTGACTCTTGCTAACATACACAATGCATTTGTTTCGCTACAGTATTATTTTGATAGATACGATGTCCGAAGGTTCTGTTCATTTTAGTGTAGAAAAATGTATAATAATCAAATTCGACTGAAATTCTTACAAACTGTGAGCACAATACGCCGATCAATGTCTTTCTAAGGCCCTTGTCCCACCAAAGCTGCGCTACAGCGACGCGACAACGACACGATGTCGCCAGCGTGTATCTTTCATGTTTCACCCATGGTTTATATACACCGTACACCCACCAACGCTTCGGCAAAGAAACATCCAAGCTGCGTGTCGGCTTCTTGTTGCCGAGCGACTCGACAGGTCAGTTTTGAAGCAACATTCAAGCTGTGTGTGCGGTGGTATATTGCAATCACATCGTCGTCTTCACTTGATGACATTGTTCACTGAAATGAATGTAGAAAACACGTTGCTTTGGTGGGATAACTCTATGTCGCCTGCTTGTGTCATGTCGAAATCGTGTCGTTGTCGCGTCGCTGTAGCGCAGCTTTGGTGGGACAAGGGCCTAAGGCCCTATCCTCACGGCGCTACACGACATCGACACGACATGCAAGCGATATATCGCCTCGATGTTGCGACCATAGTTTTGAATGCAGATATCCACACGGCGCGGTACGACATGAAAACGATACGATAGGTAGGGCACATGTTGCCTGTCAACATACCTATTCAGTCGCCGCTCAGCATTTCTCGGGTGATATTTGTACGATTTATTAAATACACACTAAAAAATGGCTATTGAACGCCATATAAACTTAAAAATTGTAATGGAAGTGGAAAGATATTCATGCTTGTACAACTTTCAACTGGCTGAATATTCCAGAAAAGATCAAACAGAAAAAGCATGGAATGAAATTTCAATCAAACTTAATTTGTCAGGTATGTAGTTAAATACATTTATTAAGTTTTTGGTAGTTATCTTTTACATTGCACATTATAATATAATACTATATGCAATAGTTATATTGCCAGGGAAGAGCAACACGTGGTTTTATGAAGTAGTTGGCCAAATATTTTCCTAATACAAATGGAGCTTAAGTTCGTTGTAAAATAATCTGTTCTTCTGTTAACATGTGGTTATTTTGTGGTCGATTTGGTGTTTCCGTTGGTTCAGTAAGAGATGCTGTATAATGAGCACCTTCTCGTTTTCGGATGAAATTGTGTAAAATACAAACTGCTTTGATTATATTTACCACATTGCTTAGCTTTTTGCAACGAATTGGCGAACCTAATATTTGAAATTTTGCTACCATCATACCAAAAGTGCATTCAATGGTTTTCCTTGCACGACTTAATCTATAATTAAAAATCTTTTTTTTGTTATCGAGTGCAGTTAAAGGATATGGTCTCATCATATATCGTTTTAATGGAAAGGCATTATCCCCAACAAAATAAAATGGAAAGTTTTGCATTGTCTCATCATGAGGTAAAGGTGAGCTTTCTGGTGTATGAAGACGATCTCTTTCTAACCAATAATTTAATCCTGATACTCTAAATATTCCACCATCATGATTCCTACCAGCATATCCTGTTTCCACAATGGTAAACAAGCCATTGGCATCACAGGCTGCCATTAATACAATAGAGTGATATTGTTTATAATTAAAGTTGGTTGAGCCAGAATTGGGCAGTTTTTCAATCCGTATATGCTTTCCATCTATTGCACCCAAGCTGTTTGGAATGTTCCACAGCTCATAAAAACGTTCAGATATATTTTTCCATTCTGCAGTATTTGGCACCTTCATCTTTTAATTTTTGCCATATATCTAAAGTTGTTTTACCTACGATCTCGGCTACAGTACTGTGTCCTCTTTGAAAATATAATGAAAGAGATACGAAACTGCAACGAGTTGCTAAGTACCTGAAACAAAAATATATCGTTATGCATAATAATAATAATAACAATAGTAATACTAACAATAGTAATAGGAATACTAATAATACTGATACTAATTGCATTGTAAGGAGTTTTAATCGAGTTCACATTATTTTGGATAGATTTGAAAGTCGCTTATCTTCAAACGTAAAATACTAAAAAACAAGATATACTAAAATTGTTTGTTTTGTTTTAGTACATGAGAGCAAAGAAAAATGGAAGAATGTAAGGTCAGCTTTTGTCAGAAGTCTGAAGCCTGGTCCAAGCGCTAGTGGGGCTAAAGCAAAACAGCCAGATTACTTGCAGGATTATTTGTTCTTTGTTCTTCCTTATGTGAAGCCCACAAATAGCATTGCATCGCCAGGAAATATCGAGTGCCCAGACAAACATGCAGAGAGTGAAGTGTCACTTCTGGATCAAATAGAGGATAACCTGATAGATAATGATGAAGTGTTATCACCAATAGAAGCTGTTTTAGACAAAAATCGATCACCCAATATTGCTACTGCTTCTACTTCACAGCCATCTACAAAAACTCAAAGGAGTAAACGCAAAACGAACGAATTGGATCAGCAATTTTTAGAATATTTACAAAACAAGAAAAAAAAACACACCACTGACGATGAAACTGCTGAACGGTATTTTCTTCTCAGTTTATTACTCGAGGTCAAAGGACTGAATGAAGATCAGATGCGTGTTTTTAAAATAAAAGTTTTACTACTAATTGAAAATATGAAGGAAAGACCAACATCAAGACTGTCATTCACGTACAGCACAACACCATCCCCGCAATATTCTGCTAGTACTCCGGAACCGTCGTACAATATTTTTTCAAGACCTGATCCACATTCATGAATACAATCAACTCAAAATGAAATTCCAAGATTTTTGGAAAATATTCCAACTTATACATATACAACGTTACATTCTCCTGTTTCATTCGTTAGCTCACCCTGTACTCAGCTTTCTCAGTATGGAAGTAAACCACAATCTACTCACGGAACAAATATAAATAGTAACGATAGAGAAAAACAAGCAATCTGGGACAAACAATAGTAGTAGGTATATAATTTACAGTGTATTAAACCTATTTGGATTCGATTTTTATTTGATTTTTTTATTGGATGTAATAAATTATCTTTTAATAAATTTTGTAAATCTTACCTGAGTGTTATGAGTAGTCTTTCGTCTGCGCCGACACATTCCCTCATAACAGTGTTTTGTTTCTGAAGAAAAGGTCCCACGATCCTTACAAGTTCAGGAAAGGTTTCTTTGGTCATTCTGTAGAAGGAATAGAACTTTCTATCATTTAGTCTCAATTCTTTCGCTGCCACAAATAGTCTTCGCGCTCTGTTTTTCATAATATATGGGTGCACCCAATATTTTCTTGATCTTTTTCGCCGATCTCTTAGATACAAATATATAAGAAGATCCTCGTCTTCCTCACTTGAAATGAGATCTTCTTCACTTGACATCTTGGTATAAACAGTGGCGAATGTTTTGTGTTAACGATAAATGTAGCAAGCACGTCGCATCATGTGGAAAAGTCGTGTTGGATACATTTTTTGTTGTTGTGTCGTTTGCATGTCGTGTCGATGAAATGAATTTCACAAATTAGTTTCAGAACTGTTGAACACATCATAGAAAATTAAAGTATCGTAAAATGTGTACCAAGTGAATCCTGCGCTTGTTGGCCGAAGAGCACAAGTAGAATCGTTTGCAAATCGTTTCTTCTTTACTGCAACTAATGATTTTACATTATTTTACTCCTCAAGACGCACAAGCATACAGTGATGTCACACTACATTTTTAAAGCCAATAAAAGCAAAAACTGTATTGTTAGCTAGTACAGTGATGGTAACATTTTTTTTGAATTCTCACACGTGCTATTTCTTGATTTTCTTACAGAACGTCGTACAATTAATACATATTAAATATTATATGACACTTTTGCGCGATAGTTAAACAGGTAATCAAGAACAAACGGAAGAAAAAACAAAGTTATATTTGCTTTCTCCAGACAATGCTCGCCCTCATACCGCTGCAAGAACTATTGAAACCATGAATAAACTTTAGTGGAACCTTCTTCCGCATGCAGCATACGGTCCTGATCTTGCTCCCTCCGATTTTTATTGACTTAAACCACTAAAATCTCTTTCAGCCGGGAAAAGATTTCGGTTAACATTGACGTTATCAAGCTGTTCAAGAATGGATACGCAAGCAACCCAAAGACTTCTTCCAGGAAGCTATTAAGCTTGGCGCAAATGCATCGCTAAGCAGGGTGACTACATTAAAAAGTGATACAGTTTTCGTGGATGTAATATTATAATGCCCGTTTTTATAAATAAATTCTTGTTTAAATTTGAACAGGCCTTGTATCTCTAGCAAATATACAGGAAATTTTTCTTTTAGTATGCATTATACATGTAATTGTCTATGTATACTTCTAGAAAGAACGCATCAATTACGCCTATTATATGGGCAATCAACTAGGATATAGAAAACTAAATTTTTCGAATTTCAATTTTTGTAAGAAAAACAAAAGCATGCTGTGGCCAAAACATTCAAATTAATTCACTGTTAAATAATAAAATTACTCTTTATTTAGTGTCTTATTGCGTTTTTTATACAACCATGTACAGTAAAGACGAAAAAGTGGAAATTCTAATGTGATATCAGAATGGTAACAGCTTAAGAACTGTGAGATAGGGGTGATCATAAAAGTCGACATCCGAAAACATTTGTATTTTTATTTTGGCAGAATGCTCAAAAGGTGCCTTTTGATACCATTAACAAGATACTGAAGTAAAAAAAATTATCTACTGTCCTCAGCACTCATCTGAAATGTTGGTATTTTTGACTATGGTGCTTAAGGTTAAATATGCTTTAGGTACGAACGATTTAGCCAAAATTGGTTTAAAATAGTCGCATTTTACCAGATAATACTAATAATCAATCATATATTCGGGTGGGGGTAAACTATCTCACTCCACCCATGCAGTCACGCACTATTCCATCTATATGATTATCGGCAGAACGAGAGTTGTGGTGCGCACCGCATAATGTGTCAAAAATAGAAGAATTTGTTCGGAATAATTCATTTTCAGTAAGTATTGTTATGTTAAATGTAATCTATAGATAATTTAATAATATAAACCCCTTGACTATACACCATTAGCTACTCATCAACAAAGCATAAAAGGGTATAACCTTCCTACATACTTTGACATATTAACAATTTTTAGATTATGTTTCGAAGTGTTTTCAATTGATATAAAGACACTTTCAACTTCTGTCTTATCTTCTACATAATTGACGAACCACCTATTTGTTCTGTTTATTTTAGGTGTCTACCTATGAATGCTTCTGTTACAATGAAGACCCGGAATACAGAATCTGTTTACAAATTTCCAGGGGATTCTATTAAAAATACTATTAAATTCAAAAAAACTATAAAAACCAGGACCGATTAAACTGTCCTTTATTTGGAACACCCGAGGATCTAAATGGAGTGACTCTACCAACTTACATGGATGTGATGAAATATTATCAGATGATGAGAAAACCTATACCAAATCGGTAACAGAAGAACATTATTCTCTTGTGAAAGAACCTGGTTCATACTATTGCGGACACATTACACCACTTTCTGGTAGTACTGATAATATTTCGTCTAAAATGTTTGAATTCTTCGTTGAAAATTCTATCTGCACTCATGAACTTGTGGTTATTGGGGCAGACGGGACTGCAATACAGGAATACACGCTGAAGTTATCCGACGTATTGAACATAAATTGACAAGATCGTTGCAATGGTTTATTTGTCTCCTGCATTGTAATGAGTTGCCACTGCGTCATTTATTTAACCATGTTGATGATAAGCTCTATAAGCTCTATTCTGGTCCCATTGGCAAGTTAATTATAGATTGTCAAACCCTTTCCATTGTTGAATTCTCTACTGGCCCGCAACTTCCAGATATTACAGTCGAAGATCTTAGTAGGGACCAGAAGTATTTAAAGGAAATTTACGAAGCTATTAGAAGCGGCTTTTGTTCCAACGATCTTGCTTTATGTAGCCCAGGAAAGTTGGCTCAACCTAGGTGGTTAACGTTGGCAAATAAAATTTTAAGACTCTATGTTTCTGCTACATCACCTAACTATAATTTAATTATACTTGCAACTTATGCGATGAAGGTTTACACTCCAGTTTGGTTTTCGATCAAAACAAAACCGTCATGTAAAGATGGAAGTCGCCATTTTTACAAACTAATATCGTTAACTCGCTATCTGCCAGATAATCTAAAAGAAATAGTTGATCCGGTTATAAGACGCAACGCGTTTTTCGTGCATCCTGAGAATATAATATTATCTCTTCTCACAGATGAGTCCCAAGTTATTCGAGAATTAGGCGTTTGGAGAATAATGAAGGCAAGAAAAAAAGCAAAAACTTCTATTCTATGAAAATTTGAAGTTCCAGAAATTGATTTAAATGCCAGGTCATATTATTACTCTTTCAATTTCCGATGAAGAACTTAACAACATGTTTATTACCGGAGAAATTGGCCTCATTGAGTTCCCGAAGTTTCCAAACCACACTCAAAGTGTGGAAAGAGCAGTTGAAGTAGTGACGGAAGCTGTCAAAACTGTGTGTGATGAAACTTATTTCTTGCTGTATTCATGATATTATTATCTTGTCATTGTTATTAATAAATATTTTATTTCTCTTAATTATTTTCGTGTATTAGTATTGGACCATAAAGGCACCTTTCGCAAACTTTGCTCGAAGGAAAATACAAGTTGGCTTTTTAAAAATTTTGACACGTTGCTGAGGGCAGTAGATATTTTCTTTTCTTTTAATTATTTCCGGGTATTATTATTGGACCATAAAGGCAGCTTTCGCAAACTCTGCTCAAAGGAAAAAAAAAGTTGACTTTTATGATCACCCCTACTGTGAGAGGCTTATTTTCAGTAAACTATCCAGAAAGACCTATTCCTTGTATTCGAACCATCCATACAAACAATTGTTAGAAAATTTAAATCAGAGGGATGCGTAATAAATTCCCATAACATACCTAAGAACTAAAAGTAATCACGTTTTAACCGAAGAAATGAAACTAAATATTTTATGCTATGTTGAAGAAAACCTCATAGTATCACTAGGAGAAATAGGTTGGCATTTTAATGTTTCTAAAACCTCGGTATTTATAACACTAAAATAATTTAAATATAAATCATACACATTTTCTAATCACCAATAACCATTCGATAACGACAAAGAAAAATCTTTTGTGAAACTTTCTTTAATTTGCTAAATGAACATGAATACATTTTAAATAAGATCGTTTTTAGTGATGAAGCAACTTTTACAATAAATGGAGAAGTCAATTCAAAAATTTTTCGGTGTGTATTATAATTCCTCATCTATCCACTATCCATTGTCCTGCTAATCTTATTTCTTAGATATTGGTCCCGCACTAACCGCCATTTACAAAACTTAACTCACAGTCAATACACTGGGAAAGTTAACGTATGGCTAAGAATAGTTGAAAATAAGCTTATCGGTCCATATTTTATTAATGGTAATCTCAATACAGCCAAATTTTTAGAGCTATTAAGGAACGACATCATTCCGGCAATAGAAAACTTAAACATCGATAACCCGTGGTTTCAGATGGATGGAGCCCCTTCGCATTCCACAAATGCTATGAGAAACTTTCTAAACGACAGGTTTCCAGGACGTTGGATAGGGAGATTCGGTCCCGTACCGTGGCCCCCGCGTTCTGCAGATTTGTCGCTCAATGACTTCTTTGCTTGGGGATACCTGAAATTTATACAAATATTCCAATACAAAGTATTGATGAATTAAAAGATCGCATACGTACCTAATGTAATAGCTTGAATCCCGACTTTCTTGCGAATGCTGTGCGTGCTTTTCAATACCGTTTAGGTTATTGTTTAGAAGTACAAGGTGACCATTTCGAATACTTGCTGTAACTGTTGTTGTTATTTTAATTTCCGTTTTCTGTTATTGATATTTAATGTTTTACAATAATAATCATCGTTGTTATTCCACTCATTTTGATTTACATATTTGTATAAACACCGCGTCGAACATAACCTTCACACTAAAATAATTTACAATTCCAGTGACGTTTCTGTATGCTTCTGTTTTTAGTTTTCTGTGTAGTTGGTTGCCTACACAATAGGCGTAATTGATGCGTTCTTTTTATAAGTATACATAGACCATTACATGTACAGTGTATACTAAAAAGAAAAATTCCCTGTGTGTAAATGTACTTACATGCTATGGAGTTTTAGCTTTACTTCTTTGATAAGTTAAAGTTAGTAGATTGCTTTTGTGCTAAACATCTTAACATTCTTGAGATTATGTCTGAAAACGTTTTATGAAACAAAATATTTCAGCAGAAACTGTGCCAGTAGTTCCAATTCCCAAAAGATGTCATACATTTAAGAATTATATTATGTGGACTATTAAAACCTTGCTCTTGTCTGAAATATTTAATAAATGTTTTAAGTAACGTTTGCTTATAGGGTAATAATTACACACGCTTAAAATGCCAAAAAATATTTATATTTGCTGTAAGCGGGAAACACAATACCTTTAACAATGCTAATCCAAACAATTACTTAGTACATGTTCGTTGTATTCCGCTGAACTGTATATGTATAACATGTTTTATGGAAAAATTTAATTACGGTGTGTTACACATGTTGCAGTTGACCAGTTATAGCGATAAACGCTATTTACGAACAGCCAATACACATACAGAGAGCATCGCTGTTCGAACAACTATGGCGTGTATAAAGGCACTTATAAGCTCTTTAATTAAATATGTAGTTAGCAGTATTTTCTTAAATACGGCAATAATAGTTAACTTTGTTATCCCAAAAGATAAATAAATTGCATATTCTCAGAATATATACATTCCATACTAGTGAACAAACCCGTTGTTAAGAAACGTAATATTAAATATATTTTTGTAAATACATCGGTGTGTTACGTTTGAAGCTGTTTACTATCGAACAATCTATTATTTTTTATGTAGGTATTTCCTAACCTTAACTTTTACCAACCAAATTTAAATAGTAAGTAATTAGAAGAAATTAATTATACAATTATTTAATCAACCTCACGTAGTGTTTGTGAAATCAGAATTTTGTGTAACTTCATTTATAAGATCCCATATCTGAATTGTTTAAACAACTATTCATGTACGAAAATAATGTGCTTTGAACTTTTCTGGTAACAGTTACATCACGCCATTGTAACAATTAGCAAATTCCCAAATGACTTTAGAGAACAATGCCAGCAGAGCCATACGGAAAAAGCAATTTCGGTGTAACTGCTCGTTTCGATAATACAGATACGTGGAAATTAATTTTTGGTGAGCAGAGTTCGTTGGACGTACAGCAACGAAGCATACTATTTCAACGTAATTTTCAATTGGGAATTAGGGAATAGGATAGGGCGGTTTTAGTTCCGTTTTAAATGCAAAGGTTGCGTTATTTTGCGTTCTCTATTCTGTGCCGAAAGAAAGCCGAATTTTAGCTCTTTTAATGAGTTTGTCCAAAACAGTAAATGTTTTCGCGAGATTTTCCGGACTTCTTAGTCAATTATTCCGGTTGGTGATTATCGACTATAAAACTTTCGGAAGTTTTACGAGTAGAATGAAACTCCGTTCGAGAAAATTCAAGATAACACGAATTATTTTTAAAAGTTGTTATTATCTATAATGATACATTCGATTCCGTATACGAATTTCGATTGAAAAGTGGAAAGAAATATCCTACGTATAATAAGCAGCCGTTGCCGGAGAAATTACTGAGGACAAATACGTACTAAGACTATTTAAATAATTTTCTGTAGTATAATTATTATGTCGGTATACACTTATATAAACATGTCTCGATCGCGAATCACGCCTACTTTTTAATACTTTCTTAATGTCACATACCGTGTCTGTTGTTATGCCTTGCACAGGTAATTGAAATTCTTATTTGTTACGTTGTAATATATTTTATTCAGTAAATACAATTCAATTATTTGTAGAATGCTCTTAAGTCAGTTCGCGCGAGAATTATTTCATTGCAAAATACCGACGCTTTAATCATTTACAATCACATTAAAGAAACATTCATAAATATGGAATACATTTTTCAGTAATTATCTTAATAATATAAAAAAACGATTTTGTTTTATTTTCTGCTTCTGCATAACGCAGGTATTGTAGCTGATATGCTACTTTTCGAAATCTACGAACCCAAAAAATGCTTTTTAAAAACTGTCCTTCCGAAGAAGAAGAAGGAGAAATAAAGGAAGAAGAAGAGGAAAAATATCAAAACAAGAGGAGGAAGAAATATGAAAAAGAACAAAACAAAGAAATAGAAGAACAAGAAGAAAAAGAATAAAAAGAAGGAGGAGACGGCGTGTTTAGGCAAATAACGTTATTCCATTTCATTAAAACTTGGTTTGGATTTTTAAATGTTATATTAAAAGTTTATTTCGATCTGTAAAACTTTGATGTTGAACAATTTTTGGCTTTCTTATACCAAATATCGTTCTAATTTCACGATGCTACCAAGATGCCAAGACTAATACCAACTATGTTTTGGTTTCAATGTCAATACTACTAATTTGTACTACTTTGACCAATAGCAAGAGTCTTGGTCTTGAACAATATTTGATTTTTTATACGAAATACATGTAGTATTGTATTGGTTTCAGGTTGCTAAATTTAATACCAAGACTATGTTCTGATTTTGATCTGTAAAGTTTCGATCTTATATATAATTAGAAGCGTGTAGTATTGTATGCTAAGACAAGTGCACTTTGGACTGGAGATTTTTGACCTTATACCAAGCTATGAATATCTCAAGTTATCAAATATTATTTGTTTGTCTTGATTTTACAATTCTATGAGAATTTATGGGTCTTTGATCTTATAGTTTTGGATTTATACGAAGCTATAAACTTCATAGTCCCGAAGAATTTTTGTTTTTTTATACTAAGTAGATTACAAGAAGATTATATACGTGGAAAGCTCCAGGAGACAAACCAGGTAGAATTATACGTAATCAAATAGATTTTATTACCATAAATAAGAGATTTCGCAATAGCATAAAAGCAGCCAGAACGTACCCAGGAGCAGATGTACCATTGGACCACCACCTCCTGGTTGCCGACCCACACAGCAAAAGTTGACTACAAATTGTAGCAATGTTACTATATTTTTACTATTTCTTTAGGATTCGATTGTAATGTTACTATTTCTTTACAATTTCGTCGGCTGTTAATAGTCAGTTTACTATTTAGTGACGATTATGTCACTCATTTGTTGTAACGTGACGTAAAATTTGCTTTAAATCGTCAGGAAATAGTCAAGTACCTGCAAGTCCACACATTTAAGGGAATCAACAGTAACATTACTGCTTTTTTGCGTCAAATAGTGATGTGACAATTTATTTACTATTTTCTCACTACTAACTGTCACCGTACTATTTCTTAACCATTTAGTTACTACAGATAGTAACGTTACAATAAGCTGACGCTCCGTGAGCAAGAAATAGTCATGTGTCTATAAACTTACTCATTGTAGTAACTAAACAGACATGCCACTATTTTTTGGCGGTATGCCGTAACAATATAGATACATTACTGCTTTTTGCGCCAAATAGTGATGTTACAATTTCGTTACTATTTTATCACTGCTAACTGTCACCTTACTATTTCTTAACTATTTGGTTACTACAGGTAGTAACGTTACGATGAATTGACGCGCAGCGAGCGAGAAATAGTTATATACCTATAAACTTACTTATTGTAGTAAAAAAAACAGACTTGCTACTGTCTTTTGGCGTCATGCCGTAAGAAAATAGTACCATGTCTATTTATTTATTATGAGTAATAATTTGTAGATAATTTAAGTTTGTTGGGATAGTCTGAATAATATAACATATATTAACAAAAGTAACTATGAAGATACAAGTGTTAGGTTAGACAAGAAGTAAGTAGATATCATTAAATAAATTACAAAGAAGTCACTTAACATTATCATTTGAGTGCGACCTTTTAAGCAGAAGAAAAACCAAATAATATCATTTGAAAATGTTTGAAAATATAAGCAAATAAGCATTAAAAAAAGTACCGGTTGTAGGAATAAAATGTCATAGAACGAAAAGCCACCGATAAAAGTCCAGAAAAAAATAGGGAAGAAATCCTACAGAAAAGAAAACTAAGGTATAAACGATTGCCATTACGAATAGCAATGACGCATCTTCTAGGAATTTTAGCTAAGAAGAAGTGTAAAATAAATACAAACGTCCAGTTCTTTTAAGATAGACAGTTAAGTGCAGTTAGGTAAATACTTGCATACTGTTAATAAGTTGGTCAGCTGTAAACCCTCCAAGAGGCGGTATTTCTTATCAACAGGAAATGGGGTTTTCTAACCTGGGTTAATACTGTTTCTTTTGCAAGGAGTTTTAGAAAAAGTATTTATTATTGTGCAGTTGTGCTGTGAGAAGCTTTTTACTCTTGCGTCAAGCAGTCGAATAATTATTACAGTACAGGTAAGTTATTTTCTTATTTGTTGTTAATTTAAATTTATTTATATAGAGTGTAATTTTCTGAGGTTTTCAAAGTGTCAATGTACTTAATTCATCAGTTTTAAATTATATACCTAGTCATATAAAATATATACCCTGCTCTTGATATGAAATTTGTTCTATTATGAAACAAAATTTTTGTAAATTTACATACAAGCACAAAAGATTCAACGAATAGCATTTTCTAATATGTTTTTGTTAATTAGATTGATTTTTTAATAATTATATTTTAATAACTACAGATTTCTCATTTACGCTGTGTCGGCGGCGATACCATGGAAAAGCCAT
>JABXWE010014291.1:0-13233 GCA_014611495.1 Limonius californicus
CTTTGCTAAATTCTTCAGCTTAGCTGCAAAAGCCCTAATATCCTCTCCACTTTCTTGACAAGCATTATAAAACTTATATCGTTCTGCTATTGTCAACCTTTTAGGACTGTAATGGTTGATAAGTGTAGTTTTCAACTCATCGTAACTTTTGGTACTTGGTAAACTAGGAGTCAACAAGTCTTTAAGCACACTATATGCTTCCCCTCCGATTAACGTTAGTAAAAACGACAACTTCTTTTCTGTAGAGGTTATATCATTACACTTGAAAAGTTGCTCAAGGCGCTCGAGATACGTAGTGATATCCGACTCTTTTGCATTAAAAGCTTCGATTGTTCCGATTAATGCCATTTAATTAACGTACCCTTAACACGTGGACTTTGAGGTTAGCAGACTGAACGAATAGACTTTTACTGTATTTGACTTTGACACGTAGGTCTTTCTTCACTCGTCGCCAAAATTATGTTATGTATCGATGTACAATAAACAGACTCATTCAAACACATTGAATATTTGTTTATTAACACTTTTATTTTATACAGAAAACATGACTTACACTTTTATCAACCTCCATAAACAGAGAGAGAGAGTTTCTTGTTTACCAACCGTACATAACTAAAAGTTACTAAATTCAAATTCATAACAGTTATAACTAGAAAACAATGTCAATCGTTTATTGGCATTTTTTACTTCTAAGTTATTTTAACATCGCCAATTACACCTTAACGTTTGGACCACATCTTTTGAGTCACCCTGTATATCACTTGAATTATGCATCAACAACTTTCAGAGTAAAAAGTGTCTCAAAGGCTACAAGGGGGAAAAAGGTTGAATATCACTGTTCTAGGAAATACATAATATATGTTTCTCATGTACATATGATATTTGCATGTTGAATCCAAAACGTTTTCCAAATTTCTCTGTCATCCATGGTTTTGCTGCTGCACCATGCCTACCTAACATGAAACAAGAATCAAACCCGATTAACCCTCAAAATGGCAAATTACCAATTAAATTATCCGCCGATTAATCGGTAAAATCCTTGAATGCTTGTATGAAATTGTTAACTTGCCCAAATTTGATAACATTTTTATTAATATTATTATTATTATTAAACGGCGTAATGATAATAATGTTTTATTTTGTTTTGGCTGTATTATAGCAACGTTATGTATTGTTTTGGTCTACAGAAAGAAAATTTGAAATTTTAATTATTATAATTATATAACCTATTTGAAATTTCATTAAAACATTTAACTAGAACTAATTAAGTTATTTTTTTAGTTTATATCAATATTCCTTTTTTTGGTGGAATTTATGTATTAGCTTATGTTTTCAGCTGCTTTGCAATCACCACGTACTTTAATATACTCAGAAAAACAAAATATTATAATCTACCAGATTCTTAAAATCATTAAATAATTTGCCTACCACAATGAAGTTATACGCGGAAGTACCATTTTTCTTCCTAATTTTCGCTTTTCTACTGTCAGGTAAGTTTTATTTTTTAATCTGCTCCAATTACCAATAACTCTGTTTTTTTTTCTCTTGTCCATTAGATCCGGTAACAATCAATTTAATAGTGTTCAGAACATGTTATCTCACTCTAAAGTACAACCAAACCGAATGTGCTCTGCTGGGTTCTGGACACCATGATAACACAACAGATAAAATTGAAGCAGAAGTGCAGCCTTACGTAACAGTATTAAAGACCACCAAGTATTTAACAGAGACTGTTATTTCTTCGCTATTGTGCTTTTTCCTTGGGCCATGGTCGGATAAATATGGTCGAAGGCCTGTGATGTTGTTTACTTTAGGAGGTTAGATTAGCTTTATCAGTATTGGTACATTTATAACTTCCGGCAATTTCGGTCTAGTATCCTTTTTTGACTGATTACATACACAAGTTTAAATAATTTGAAAGTAAACATGAAAAATATTGAAAATGTTACATTTATTGTTATTTAAACTTGTACCCCTCACACTTTCCATTTTAATTTGTTAAAACTATTCTTAGACTTTACATTTTAGTCTACTTTATCCTAAGAAAAAGCGTCCAACGATTTATTACTTTCAATATTCATAAATTTAATATTTTATTAGCCTCAAGATTTAAACTCTACAGAGGTTACATACATCGTAGAAATAATAAGACTTTTCGGCTAGCGTAGGGCAAAGGGGGGGTTCGTGAAACACGATTACCGGAAGAAAGTATTTATGGATACAATATACGGGGTATGTCGAAATAAGTGGGCATCACCCTTCCAAGTCACAACTAAATGAAGATCCTCCTGAAAGGGTCAAAGACCGCCAGCTTATGGGTAGTCGGACTACCTTGTTGCTGTTCCTTATCGCTTCAATCTTGTTCACAAAATACACGCAGAGAAGGAAAGTACACAAAACAAGAAGTTATAGGTTATCAAACAATTGTTAGTTATATGTATTAAATAACAAAAAGTTGGTCCAGTTACATGTCAAACATATTTAAAAAAGGACCAGAGTCGGTACTGTTTTAAATTAAATACATGCCTCAAGATCCTCCACACGCTCGAACCTGTGACTCGAGCCACCACTGGCTACGACATTTACGGTAAGATTTAAACAAGGAAATAACTACGTAATCAGTATCAGCTGAGTTAAAAACACAAATACAATTAATTATTAAATCTTATCAACAATCAGCAACAGAAGGTTGCCTTATTTCTTGAAAATACAATTACTTTTACGTCTCACAAATTTCTTACACAGCATCTCTCTCACTGGTTACAATCTGCATTAATACTTAAAAAAAGTACGGATAGGATTTACCTTAATTAAGAGAAAAGGCGAAAGGAAAAGACAGCTAGTTTGACGTCACCTGGTTTACGTCACTGGATGGTTACATCACTGAGTAATGGCGTCAGTTTGTCTAATATTTCGCCAAATTGTGCGATTAATTATTTTTTTCCGGAAAAACTGTGAAAATGCCGACGAAACTGGGTGTTTTAAGTGCTAAAAACTATAAACTGCGGCTCAGAGTTTTTACTGGTGCTATAAATCTTCACGTTAAAGAAAGATAACGGGATTAGTTTTATCCATATCAAACGACGAGGGAAACCGTGCGCCACTATATTAGTGACTTGTATGCACACTATTCGACTTAATGGTCGAGTTTTATTACGAGAAAAATGCTAAACGTTAAATTTACAAGAGCAACTTGGACCCCACCCTAGTTTCAGTGAGCATAAACACGTCTGTACTCTACCAGATATCGGCAAGCCTTCCCGAGGCGGCTTTGAGAAAACGATCCTGTACCCGACTCTTCGGGCCATTTTCTGGAAAAATGCCTCTCAAAACGTGCCTGTTCGTCTGTAACTCGTGTCTGCCAATCAGAACACGCTAAACAGTGACAACTCTCGGAATAACCGAAAGGTGGCGTAAGATGCGCTATTTCTAAATTAAAGTAATTCAATGAATCCAATGACTAAATAAATAAATTGCGTATGGGAAATGTTTGCGGGGATATCTGAATATTCGGTTCCGCACCCTGCTGCCACTTTAACCCTGTTTGAGGTAGTTAGTGACGTGGCGCACTAACCCAGGAGGCCGACGGTTTTAGGTACTCTCCGAGGCACTGCGGGTAGCAGAGTTAGAGCGAAGATTTAGGTCACCCATCCAAGTAGGCACCGTGCAGATCGTTCCTTAACTTTGAGTATTGTTTTACCAGTACTCGCGTTTGTCCGCCACGCTGCTCCCTCAATCCAATGACTATTCAAATTTAGATGAGGGAATAGCAGACAACGTCACACACTCATAAAAAAACAATTGCAGGTATTAATTCAACGAGCAAAATTGTTTTAAAAATGTTAATTTAGGAATTAAAGAAAAATGTAAACGTTTGTTATTTTCGTTTATTTGTTCAGCCGCTCCTTCCTACAATTTCTGCTAAATTAAATTTTTATTGTGTTTTGTTTATTTTAAACAATCCTTTAAGCAGTAGAGTCTAACCGTATTTTTTGTTTTTATTTAAACATATTTTAAACTTTTCAGTCCCATTATGATTCGTCAGACAATACATAATGCTCATTTAAATTTAATTACAGTAGCCCATAAAAAATAAAGTCGTTTCTTTAGCTTATTAAATAAAATGTTACTGTTATTTGTTTAATATAAAACTTGAAGAACGGCTGTAAAACAAGGATGTTGCAATCGTTTTCGCTCTGTGTACGCCCAGCACCCACTTCATCTCTTTTGCGATGAATTAGCTTGCACGACGTTTCATAGCAGTAACGACAGTAGCAACTTCCACGTTTGTTGCTGAAAAATCATGGAAATATAAACGAGCTTATAATATATATACAGGGTGTATCAGAAAAAAGTACAAATATTAAATCCGATGGTAGATTACAATATATACAAACTAGAAAAAACATTTCCTTGGCACTGGAACCCTTATGATATGAGAAAATAATAATTGAACATTTGACTCAAAATTGTTTATACACCGCAGGATAATAACAAAAATTTGAGTTCAAAGACATGTTAAGCGAAGGAGAGTAAAATAGAAGTGCAAAAAATTTCTTATCACCTGCCACAAAGCAATACTATTGGGTAGGTTAGTAATTTCTATTCAGTCTGTTGTTGTTATCACAAGCCAGACGTTTTTACGTGTTTGCCGCATTGGATTTACTTTACAATTAGGTAATAACCCTCTACAGCTTAAATGCATTTTCTATGTATCATCAGCAGTTCTCAAACAAAATTTTATTTTATTTTTTAATTCAAAAAATATATTTAATGACTTTTGAAAAATGAATAGTATCTACCATTGAATTCTATTTGAGCCAATCTATTACTGGTTTAAATATTTGTACCTATTCCTGATACTAATAATGATATTTTTGCACTAAATAAAATAAAATTATAGATTTGAAACTGTTTTCTATTTTTCATTTGCAATATATAAGAATGCATACGAAAATGTTCATGACTTATCAGGTTTTTAACGGTCATATTGCAATTTCTGGGCTATTACATTTTTAATTTAAATAGACTTTCTTTTATATGCTCAATTTATTTTTTGCAGGTTATACGTTAGGATATATAATTACGACTATTATAAGCGCTTTACCAAACGTTTCGCCATGGTACCTTCTCCTGTCTGCCATTCCCATTTTCGCAGTTGGTGGTTTTCCAGCTTTTCTAACTGCAACTATCTGCTACATAACCGACTCCACGTCCCAGGAAAACAGAGGAGTACGGTATGAATTTAGGCTTAATATGTTTTTGGATTTAATGTTTCCATGGTTCCAATTACTTGTACAATTTTTTTTCAATTTTATATTCATTATTAAAAAATAGCCAAATACAATTATTTACTACTGTTAGAATTTTTATTTTGAATCATTGTTAACTTGTAGTAACATAACTACAGGGACCTTGTTACAGTCGCAAAAAAAGACCCACGTTGCGGCGCCAATTTGTTACAGGCCGCTCGAACTTTTTCGACGACTCGTAACAAACTTGATGGAAAAGGGCCTACAGCTTAGCTCAGAGGAGTAGGGGGAGTTAGTGAAAATCGCTTATGGGAGAAAATCTTTAGTTGTGTACAGGGCGAGTCAAAATAAGTGGGCGCCACCTTCCAAATCCAGCTGATTGTGTAGGTCCTCGTGGAAGGCCGAGAAGCCAACAGCTTACGGGAATGGAACCTACCTTTATTGTGCCTCCACCTATATATTTAAAGCTTGCAAAATTCTTACACCAGCAAGTACAAAAGACACAATAAGAGACAGTAAACTTTAAAACACATATAATGAAATGTTTGACATATGACAATACAACGAAATGGCAAGTTATAACACAACAAGTTTGAATTACAGAATTTTTAATTCTTGAACGTTCAGAGAAACTCGGCGCTGTTGACGCACAATATTTATGTTGTCATGAATCACTCAAAAAGGCAACGGGACCTCAATTCTCCCAAACGATATTGCACTACATTTCGAAACATTGCGCAAAAGTTCCAGAAGGAATTTATAACAAGTGCAACGCCGAGATCAACACTTCCGGGAATTTGGTCGGCAGAAAATTAGCCTACAAAGAAACTTTCAAGGTTTAAGGGAACCGGCCTTCCATAAATCAATCTTTCAAGACAAAACATAATAGCGAAAATGGTAACCCAAAATAAGACTACAATTAAAATAACGATATTAATTCTAACGAAGCGGCAAACAAATTACGAAATTAATTTAAGTGTAGCGGCAAATTTGAAAATCACATAACAACCTCGGCGAGGCAGTGCGAATATGCGCTGTCAGCCGAGGCCACAGTGAAATGGGGTCCGTCAGCCGCGTGTTCGAACCCCGGCTGGCGACCGTATTTCACTTAGTTAAGTTTAGGGTGCATGTTGCATGAATGTTTAGTATGTAAGGGACGCCCGCACCCCCCTGAAGTAATGCGAAAGCAGTTCCGGGGGGTCGGGGGGGAGCTAGTACGAATCAATAGAAAAAAAGCAGCATAACTACACCTTAAGATTTTTTTAATTTGTCTAAAAATGTTTCTTTGTTTTCAGAATGGGAATTTTTGAAGCTACAATAACAACCGCCGTGGTGTTAGGAAATTTATCCAGTTCATTTCTTTTTAGTGCCTATGGTTACTTAACAGTATACTTAATTACCACTTTGTGTATTTTTCTGTCATGGTTGTGTGTTATGGTAGCCGTCCCTGAATCAGTTGTCAATCCCGAAAGGCAAGTGAGTTATAATCAAATCATATTTTTTTGTTTTTAAATATATCTTTTCAGGATAAATTCAGCCATTTGTTTAGATTCTCTCTAATATCAGAAACGGTAGTAGCAACATTTAAGAAAAGAAATGGCCACGACCGTAAATTGCTTATGACCATTCTTGCTTTAATGGTTTTATTTCTGTTAGTTACCACTGCAGATGGCAACATTGTCTTCTTGTATTTACGCAGGAAACTACACTGGTCTTTGCGAAAATACACCTTGTATAATGCTGGCCGAAATTTGGCATGGATAGGCGGAAGTATTGTAGGAGGCTACTGTTTGCACAAACTGCTCAACGTTAAAGAGTCAGTTTTAATGATGTTAGGCTTCTTTTCGGTAATGACGAGCGCCCTTTTGCAAGGTTTGGCCAGCAAAGATTGGCATATGTACTTGTGTAAGAATGAAACAATTTCCGATAAATGTGAATTAATCTTTTCAAATTTTTCAGCTGGAGCTACCAAGTGCTTCGGTGGAGCTATAAGTCCGATGTCGAGGACCTTGATTTCGAAAATTGTTCCAGTAGAAGATTCCGGAAAAATTTTTTCCTTTCTGGTTGTCACTGAAACATTGGTGAATCTTTTGGGGGCACCGATTTACACATTTCTTTATAACAAAACTATAATGACCATTCCAGGGGCTTTTAATTTTGTCACTGCTGGAATTTACGTCTTTGAAATTCTTCTTACAATGTAAGATGGTTGTTGCTAAAAAGAGTCTCTCAGATTGCTTTTGAAATTCAAAAACGTGCTTTAGCTTCATATATTAGTTAACATAATTTTAAGTTTATTTTTGTTTCAGACCTGCTATCCTAATGCAAATATATAGACATCGAATGGGATATGAAAGACTGAGTGGTGAAAATACTATAAATTAATATTGCAATCGTCTAATTCTTAGGTTTTTTTAAATATATTGTATATAAAACAAAATGATTTTATTGAAGAAAGCTACATTCCTCATAGAAACGTAAATACCTATCCAGACATCAACAAAGTAGATTTAGAAGCTTTTGTTATGCAGTGGTATGAGTAATCCTTTCATAAATAATTTTGTTTGTCCTAAAAATTGATAACCCGATTAGTACTGATAATAAAAAGCAAATACATCTGGGGTACTGATAAATTATGATAAAGTAGAAAAATAAAGGTAAGTCTAAAGTATATCTAGCTTATGAATAATGCAGTAGGGTTGTGGTAGAGATTCCTGAGAAACTTGGGCAGTTTCTGGCACTGCAGTATGTACTTTCTGTTCATGTGTTGGACTAGTTTGTGAAATTAATAGTGTAGTGAAATTTTATAACTTTTCGAGTGTTTACATATGGTAGATGTTTACTGTTGCTTTTTACGGTTATTATTGTTTTATTGACGCGTATTTACACTGTGTAAGTATACAAAGCCGCAACAGGATGCTTCCCTCATTGACACTGTTAGTTCAAGGATTAAAATACAATTTAATTGTGATTCTATTTTTTGAAATATGTAGGATTATTGTAAAGAAAATTACATTTTGAAGTGTTGCCTTAACTATTTAAAATCTCAACGGATAAGCAAATGAAAAACACATTTGTATTCGTAAAGCAATGGAGTTTGTTCGTCGATAGCTTTTTAAATTTTTTGATTAGAATGGTAATACATTTATTGGTAATATCTTCAAAGTCATTTTCGTGCACAATGAGTTTTTTAATCACATACAATTTCCTATGTCGTGAGATGGTTTTGACTTTACAAAGTTTAAGTCTTATTCAATTTTATTATGAATGCGCAAGAAGTTTAACAAATAGTCTACGAAAACTCAGAACCAAAAATTACTTATACCAAGTTTACGCAGTCCTGATATTCGTAACATAATCTTCATACAGGATGGTACACCTCCCCATATTTCTAATCCAATCCTGGAACTATTAAGTATTAACACATAGAGCAACCGCATAATAAGCCGGTATTTTGTTAACACCTGGGCAGCGCGTTACCCTGATCTTATCTCGTAGAATTTTGGCTTGGGGCTACCTTAAGGAACGAAACGTACTAAAAACATCAATTTCACAACAGATTGGAGATATTCAAGCAGATCTAATGGAAAATGCCGTTCACAACATAGAAGAAAGATTGTTGCTTGTCGAAGAATAAAATGGTCGACATAATCAATATTTAAACTAATCTCAATACGAGTACGAATGTGTTTTTCATTTGCTTATCCGCTGAGTTTTTAAAAAGTTATAGCAACTTCAAAATGTGATTAATTTTACGAATTAGGAATTCAAACAACTGATATTAAATAATATATATCTGTCTGTAAGTCTATATGGTTATACTTTTGTCAGAAACAATATTTTTAATGTAAATATTTAATAAGAATTGTTCAACAAAATCAGATTTTCTGCTAATAAAGAAAACTGAACATGTTTGTAGAATAGCAGTTTGTGCTATAACCAAATTTACAATATTAACAGTTTTGGTTTTTCGAAATTAACTCCGGTTGATTTAAATATTTTCGAAAAACTACAGGAATCCGAACTTTAATATCAAAATTTGTTGCCTAGGCAATTCTTTGTTTACTCCATCTCAACGTATAAACAAGTGTTCAACTCTCTGAGCTCAATCTAAATTTGATAATTTACTTTAAGGCAGTTGCAGTTCTTTGAAGTGTTTGTTATTATTTATTCTACCTTGAACGAAAATAATATTCGTTAATACGAAACAAGAAAACATTAAATTGCAAGAGGTTGAAACTGGTACATATTGTTGATAATTGCTTACAAAAGGTCTCTAATCTCGAAATACATTGCATGCCGCTTATTGGAATCACGGATAAAGTTGTCATTCGGGTATTGTTATCAATTTGGCCAAGAACGGACCGGACGTATACGACTACATGGGAAAAATATCGTTTATAGTAATCATGAATTAAAATTGTATTATTAATTTTTTCTTAGGATCGCTTTCGTCCACGAACAATGCTTTTGTTAGCATGCATTGTTTTGTTTGTATTTTCAAGGTCGTGAGGTACCGAACCTCTCTTTCGTAAGGTAACAGCCTGTAGGCTGGTTGGCAGCAGCTAACTCAGTTCTATTCTAACCCTTTGCAATGGCTGGCGTGAAAAATGTGATCTTAGTTTAAAAGAAAAAATTAACATTTTAGAACAGTATCATAAGAAGTCCAAAATAAGTCGGCGGAATACTGTAGCACAGTTATTTCGCAATCAGTTTTATGTAAAATTTAGAAAAAAAAACTTGTTGAACTAGAAAAGGGTGCAGAGTAAAATGACAATTTAAACACTAAGAGGAAGGTCACTGGGAAAGACGATCAAGTGGAATCTGCATTGAAACTCTGGTTCGCGAATGGCCATGAACATAATGCACGTGCAGATGGTCCATTAATACAACAAAAAGCGGAACAATTTGGGAAGAAAAGAACATTGTGACTTTTGTTGGAACGAAAGGATGGTTTTACCGTCTATTTATTATCAGTCAGTTATTGTTATCAAAAACCCCCAGTCCTGATGTGCTCACATTAAGTGGCGTGCACTGTATTTGTGAATGCCAGACAAAATATAATTGCAAGTTGATAAATTTTATCTCGTTTATACGTACGATTGTTTGACGATCTAGTGCTTATTGTATTCCAAGATACGTGAATTCATGAATTATTTCATACTGTTTTTGCTGTGAATTAATTTTTTACTGTCATATTCAACGCTGTGCTGTGGATTCTGATTTTTTTTCATATTTTTTTGTATAAAAAGGGAAATCATTTTTATTTGAGGCATATATACATAAAGTTAAAGTCATGTATTAGAACGTATAACAATCGCTGTAAATAAACCCATGTCTGCCTATAATCATTGTTTTGGTTCAAAAATAAAAGAATTTAATAACGATAAGATAATTCCTGTTTATCTTTTTCTTGCAAGTCCGACCACAATTCGCTTATATTTGCATACACAACATCTATTACAGCACAGTTAGCACGATGGTGTTCACCAACTAATAGTGATATTCGTCAAGTTATTGGGTCAGTTGGCTTTTATTATCAACCACAGAATTTCTCTAATCAAACGTACAAAGTTGAACGCACGTGAGCAACAAAGAAATCAGATTTGTAAACCATAGCATCATAGCACACGCTAAATATGTGTAACTAGAGTTTGATACATGACGTTATCTTAAAGTGGTATTTTCCAGTTGTACACTAATTTAAATAAGGAAGGAAATTATTATTTATTTTTTCAGATTTGCTCCCATTACGACTTCTGACGACCATCAATCTTGGCAAAAAAACATTTAAGATGATAGCGAATTACTGTCTAAAAGTCTAGGGTCGTTATCAAATCCAGATTCGCGTGTTTCAATAATAGTTTATTGTAAACTAATATTCACAATGAACTGTCGAAACATTAAAATACATGTGGAAGTGCCCACACTTCTGTTGTTCTTCGCATACATGTCTGCAAGTAAGTTTAATTTTTATGGAATATTTTGCAAATTATAATTTATTAATTATAGCTTCTGTTACAACCAATTTAATCATATATAAAACGTGCTATGTAACGCTGGGTTTTAACGAATCTGACTGTGCCTTATTGGGCCAAAATTACACCGACAATGCAACAGCCGAGTTAGAGAAAGAAGTACAGCCTTATGCTACACTCGTTTTAATAAGCCTTGCTGTGGTAGAAGCCATTATTCCTCCTATACTTTGTTTATTTCTTGGACCTTGGACGGATAAGTATGGACGAAAACCCCTTTTGCTATCTGGACTTGGAGGTTAGTATATTTGGATAAATAAAAAATCAATAATGCGTTGTCATCAAAAATTATAATGTAGGTTAAAAATATATTATATACGCGTTCCTTTTTACTAAAAAATCATCGCAATGTAATAAATCATTAAAATATTTTTTGATATTATTTTGATATAGGCAACCCATTTAACAATAGGAAATATTAACACCTAATATACTAATATAGTGTTAATATTTCCTGTTATTAAATGGGTTGCCTAAACATATACAACACACAATACACAACAAACAATAACATGGTACCATATTATGGTACCATGTTATTTTTTTATTTAATCTAAGATAATTAGTCAAACTTTTTTTTCAGGGTGCATATTATCATTTTTAGTAGTAACTATTATAAGTGCCATACCAAAGGCATCTCCGTGGTTTTTCCTATTATTTTTGATACCCATGTGCTTATCTGGAGGAGTACCAGCTCTTCTAACGGCAATCTTATGCTATATTACTGATGTTACCAGCGAGGAATACAGAGGAGTTAGGTATAAATATTTTCTTCAAGTTGTTTCATTACATCTTGGCTTTATTTCTACCCACGATATATTGACAATCACAGAAAGAGGCATTTATATCATTCACCTTAAATCAAATGTAAATAGTACAGCGCAAAACCATTGTAATAATTTCAAACGCACTGTCACGTGCTTAAACGAAATTGTGACACATAAACGACGGCACTGCTCAAGCTCCACCTTACTTCGGCAATCCGAAGGTTATGCATCATGGAACTTACCTTTTCACGCAATTGCTCCTAATTGAAATGTTAATTTACTAGCCCCGTAAACAAAGGGACGCAACAATCAGTCTCAGCTGCCTTTACAGCAATCCCTCACATTGCTTTTAACGAAGATCAAAATAAAATAGAGTGGAGTTTAACAAGGCATTTAATTAAATTTAAGAAGCGGACAAAATACACGCAAAATGGCTAAACAGTTATAATTTGGTAACGAACAAAGATTAACATTATTAACAAGAGACACAGTTTTAAACGAACATTCTTAAGATTAAACAAGGTCACGCACAGGTGGAACCCAAAACAATTAAATCTATAGCTGAAAAAGAGTACTGCAAAAAGGCCTGGTACACGCAGTACTTTCTTATATCGGTAAAGTTCTTCGAATGAAACATACGAAATATAAAATAGTTACAGAAGATTTCACAATGAACGGCGTGCGTTTCAGGCGACCTCCCTCTCGGTAAACTAAATGGAGCAGCTGAAGCGTGGCTAACAATGGGTTTGAAAATTTAGTTTTTCGATGGAAAATTGGCCCTTCAGGGGGGTGTAGAGTTTGAGTTAGTCCCAGGGTGTAGTGGTGGAGTTTTTACAGTTGCTTCTCTCGAAACCGCTTGTTGATGGCAGATTTTTCAATAATGCATCTTACGACGAAATTTCCCAAATCGGTAATTCAAGCGATATTTTCGGAATTTTTGGGAAACTAAATATTACCCTTTTTCGGATGTACCGTGAATGGTACCGCAGAAAGCGAAAGTAATTACGTATTGTTAAATTACACTGATTCGGACGCCCGGGGGCGATTTTAAATTTGCGTAACGCTTAGGTCGAGAGCTGGTACCTAACTTTCCGCTTTTTCCCCGCACTCAACAGTCTGCTACGTTTGCAGAAAGCTAAATAAATGTCGCACATACAGGGTGCGTTCAATAAAAGCGGC
>JABXWE010014292.1:0-22000 GCA_014611495.1 Limonius californicus
TTTTTCTCTAAAATAATTAGGGGAGCTAATATATATTGGCTGGCCAATATTGTTTAACTATGGTATTTCATTTATTGGTTAAATACTGACTTTAACTCATAATTCTTATATTGGTTTCAACATATCCGTCTAATGCTGCGCCAACATGTTTAAATATATATTGTAAATGCATTATTGGTTTTACATTGGCGATATATCGGCTAGCCAATGTTGTTCTACTACGGTTTTGCTTTTATTGGTTAAATATTGGCATTAAATCCGAATTCCTATATTGGCTTCAACATGTCTGTCCAATGCTGTGCCAACACGCTTAAATATACATTGTAGACGCATTATTGGTTTTACATTGGCGATGTATTGGCTGGCCAATATTGTTCTACTACGGTATTTCATTTATTGGTTAAATATTGGGTTTAACTCTCACCAATATGTGCTGCACAATAAAATGTTTAGCCAAGGAACGATACATATCCAACATTGAACCAATATTAGTAAAGTATTTGGTGCTACTTGGGAAGAAATACTCCGGGGTTATTCGAAAGAGTACGGGCATCAATGAGAAGAAGAGCGAAGGCATGTATAGGGTTGGAGGAGGTCACTTTCAACAATTGTAACGTAGTTTCCTTGTTATGGTTATTGTTTTGGTTTTTTGTATTGTAATAAATCATTGCTACAAAAACCTGGTCATTGCAGCTTTAATTTTTAACAGGTAGTGCCCACTAAACTGTCAAAATTAATGGAAACATGATATTATTCAAATAAAGCTAGAGCCTACTAGACCATTTTAAAAATTTTAATTTCGTCTAGCGAATTACAGAATATCGTTTTTTATTTTTTTCTCTCGATAACCGTCGCAGATACGAAAAAACTACGGGAGAACAAAAAGATTCTAAACAAAACATAAAACTCATTTTGTATTAGAATCTACCAGCGGCGTACCGCAAAAAAGTTCAGGGGGAAGAAAAGGGCATGACCCCTGAACAAATATCTCCCTGTAGATTCTCACAACCATTTGGCCCAATGATATAAGCCCTGCAGCGTAATCTGTATTTTAAATTTAAACTAAATATCTCAAAAACTGCAGGAACTATAAAGAAAAAACTTAAAAAATCTTGAAATTTCAACATCCTGTAGATCAGTAACGAAGAGTTTGCGGACCTATATTTATATGAATTTTTAGTCATGACATAAGCCAAAGAATTACCCCCTTCCGTATGTACATGATATTTAGGAATACACTGTATATGTACATATGTATGTGTATATATGTATATATCCGGAAGGAGAGTATTTGGTCGTAAAAATTATGAATTTTAAGATGTAAGTTGTTGGAGTAATCGACCAAGGGCAAGATTTGCCCTTGGTCGATTACCCCAACAACTTACATCTTAAAATTTATATGTATATATATACAGGGAATTTTTCTTTTTAGTATACATTGCCTATGTATACTTTTAAAAGGAACGCGTCAATTACGCCTATTGTGTGGGCCACCAACTATACCCACAACTAAAAAACAGGAGCAAACGTCACGGTAGTTGTAAATTATTTGAGTAAGATGGTTATGTTGATGCAGTGTTTATAGTAAATAAGTATTTCACCGTGTATACTGGACACAGTAGATGATTTTTTTGTTAATTACAAAAATCGCAGGGTGATGACACAATGACATCGACGGCAAAGTGGTGTAATGGTCAGCATAGCTGCCTTCCAAGCAGGTGATCCGAGTTCAATTTTCAATATTTTTTGATTGTAATGAAATTTTGGATTTAGCTTATTTGGGCGATTCTGAACAACTTTTACTAACAACATTTTGTTGTAAAAACATCCCTAATACGACTTCTTCAATCCAAATTTCATTACAAACAAAAAATATTGAAATTTTTTAGGAAAAAAATTTTCAATATTTTTTGGTTGTAATGAAATTTTGGATTTAGCTTATTTGAACGATTCTGAACAACTTTTATTAACAAAATTTTGTTGTAAAAAAATCCCTAATACGACTTCTTCAATTTTGCTGTTTATTTTAAATCGTAGTAGGCTAGCATTTCACCGTGAAGGGAAAGTAACATACCCTAAAATTACAGTTTAGTGAGAGGTATAATCAGAAAAAAGAAATTTTTTGAATGGATAATATACCTATAAACAAAATACTGGGGTGGTGCAGTCTACAGTGAGACACACTGTATATATATTTCATATAAGTTGTGATACATCGTTCAAGAGAGTACAAAAAAATGCTATTCAACCATATAAAAATCCAATATGGCGTCTATTTAATATTAGAAAGTTACTGCCAATGTTTCGGAAACCGCCATTTTGAATTTTATTTATCATTTCTAAGTGTGCGTAATCAAATCAAATAACTTTTACCTGAAACATTTTTTCATATATTTTATAATTACGGAGATATTTTACGGTAAAGAAAATAGCGCTTTCCAGTTTAATGGGAATAAGTGCTTGGGGTTTTGAAATTTTCTCAACGGAATCTGAATCAGCACCAAAAACTGCACAATTTTAACAATCTCGATCTGTAATAATAAGTAAGGTACCCATGGTAGCTTACTCAATCTGGGACACACTGTATAGGGTTCTCTATAAAATATCAGTACACTATTTTGTAGGTTATAAGTGTTGTCCTCTACTATCAAAAGACCTTCCTTAATTTCAAAAATAGAAATCTAATAAAAACCACAATATCGCAAAGTTTATCAAACAGAAATTGTACTTTTTAAATTTAATATAGCCTATGCCTGCTATTGAGACTTATCGTCAATGTGGGAATATATTCTTCTTACATCAAATATTATTAACACTATTATTTTGTAGATGTAGATACATTCATAAAGTATGATAAAAATTAACATCATAACGATATTAATTAATATCAATACATAAATCAACCAAAGGTGTATTTACCGTTGAACGTTGATCTTCACCAAATATTTTCAAGTTCTCATTTATGTAAATATTACACCGATATATATATATTTATTTTTTTTATGCACTTGTTAACTAGTTATACTAAGATTCAAAATAATGCGAATGAACCGTTGTAACCGGGCAGTTGTACAGACGAATCGTCACCAACAAACCGACCCAACCAACTGTTATCAGAACTTGTGTTTAACATACCTATATGAAATTGAATCACTCATTCATTCAGTTATTAATCATGATTTTGAGTTTGTTTTGCAAACACGTGTAAATAAGTTGCGGCTTACAATACTATTTACGTACCCCATACGAACAATGAGTTATAACATCAACATTTTTGACACATTTCGCTTTAATTAGGTCACAGAGGATAAAATTATATTACATATCATTGAACGTGGCAGGTGTTGACTATTTTTAAAACATAGCTATAGAAGCCCCCAGGTACCAACATCACTCCGATTATACTGAATGACCTAAGATTATATATTATTTGAATTTAACTGTAGTAGTAGTAGAGAAAGCATGCAAATAATCCAATAAATCTTGTGATGTTTCAAAATTTCTTTGAATATTGGTTCGATTCATAGCCATTTGCCTTGTACTCAACGTAGGATCGACAACAACGTGGGCCAGAACTGCACTTTCCACCTGATTTTCAGCACTTCGCTTTTTATTTGCTGCAGACAGTCTCCCGAAATGTTCTCACAAAACACACTTGCGATTCACCTACTTATCTACCAGTTGCTGATTGAACAATTCGGCACTGGCATATTAATTGTATCCGAAGAAAAACCCAATTATTTCAACTCTCTAAAATCAAATGAACCATTTTAAATGTTCAAAGAATACGACAATTACGAAATACGGCGTGACACTAATATGCCAAACTAAAGAGAAACAGTATAATCTTGCCGTCTAATCATTCCATAAATGCTCCAGAACATTTACTACCCTGAAACTTTGGACTTCATTTCCGCGAGAACTAATGCTCGGAATCCGAAAATAGAAACATTACTGTATGTGCGGTCAACGGATTAGAATAAGAGGCGCTGTTGAATGGCCCGCAAGGTCGTCATATTTATTCCGTTGGAATTCTTTTTGAGAATCTTTTTACAGAATAAAATTTACGCAATCCAACCTGATTCTTTACAACATGGATTTTCTCTATATACACTTATAAAATCTGTTAACCGTAAATCCGACATTTTTATATAATTGTTGTGCAATGAATTTTATTCTAAATCAGGTAGACAAAATAAACGACGTACTGGAAGGTTTTTAAAAAGACTTAGAGCAAGCAGCACAGCCACCCAAACATTGCTACTTATCGCTGTATATGTTTGCAATCGCAGAGAAATTTCAAGCTGACTTTGATTTCACTCAAGCCAAACAATTGTCTGTACAGATTTAATAAATCCGTCGACTTGTCGACACTAACTCAGCGTAAGTCTTACAAATTAAGTTTGTACAAGCAAAATGATATGCAAAACTGTGCCACCCTTAAAATTCATCAAATTTTCAAATGGTATCTTTTAATACCCCTTGATATGTAAAATTTTTAGGGTGAAAATCATCCCAACTTTGGGGTTGAATATAGGTGAACGGAAACAGCCATATTACATGTGTCTCTGGAAAATCGTTTTTTTTGGGGGGGGGGGCACCCTGTATATCAACACCAGTTACATATTTCTTCTGAATAATTCCGATCACTGACTGATAGCCTGATTCTTAAATACGTGTGTATATATACAGGGTGACATAGCTACCCTGTATATCAACACCATTTACATATTTCTTCTGAATAATTCCGATCACTGACTAATAGCCTGATTCTTAAATACGTATGTATATATACAGGGTGATATAGCCACCCTGTATATCAACACCATTTACATATTTCTTTTGAATAATTCCGATCACTGACTAATAGCCTGATTCTTAAATACGTATGTATATATACAGGGTGATATAGCCACCCTGTATATCAACACCATTTACATATTTCTTCTGAATAATTCCCATCACTGACTAATAGCCTGATTCTTAAATACGTATGTATATATACAGGGTGACATAGCGACCCTGTATATCAACACCATTTACATATTTCTTCTGAATAATTCCGATCAGTGACTGATAGCCTGATTCTTAAATACGTATGTATATATATACAGGGTGACATAGCTACCCTGTATATCAACACCATTTACATATTTCTTCTGAATAAATCCTATCACTGACTGATAACCTGATTCTTAAATACGTATGTATATATACAGGGTGACATATCCACTCTGTATATCAGCACCATTTACATATTTCTTCTGAATAATTCCGATCACTGACTAATAGCCTGATTCTTAAATACGTATGTATATATACAGGGTGACATAATAGTGCGATATTGTTCCCTAATGTTTTTGTTATAGCAGCTTCGAAAAAACTTTAAATACAAAAGTTGTTTGTTGGATTACTATGCATAACTTAAAATTATTTCTGACTATTCAGGGTGTTTTGGTTGAGTGAGACAATCGACAACTTCTTTATTTTAAATAGAATATCTTGTATATTATTACATTTTCGGATTTCCTATTTATATATCTTTAGAACGGTATATGGTTTTAGGTATCGCTAATGGTTTGGAAAAAAATTTACTTTCTCCTAAATTTTGAAAAAATTATGGTATATCTTTAACAGGTTAGTATCTAAAGAACGGCATACAATTTTTCAAATAATTTTTTAGTTTATGCCAACGCATTTTCAGATAAGTGTCGTACTGTTTAGAATTGAAATATCTTATACAGGATCTTCCTAATTTATAGCCACATTTAATAAAATTCAACTTCTAAAGTCCCATTTTTATAATGGAACACCCTGTATATGTTTACATTATCGATCTTGACGTTCAAGCACCTCTAAACGTATGCACGGTTTCATTTTGAAAATATTTAGCTTTGGAAGAGCTCCAAAAAACTGTACAAACTTCAAACCAATGATTTGCAAATAACGAAAAATTTCTTTCTCTTCTTCATTTGCGCTTCTCAGGGCATATGACATTTGACAATGCCTTTCTTATTTTTTCTTAACTTTTTTATAATTTCTAAATATTTTCAATATAAAAAACGCAGGTCATATAAAACAGTATATACGTTTAAACACCACTGGACGGCAAGGTCGAACATGTAAAACTATACAGTATATTCTATTTAAACAAAATGAGATATTACAAGTTGAATTTTATGAAATGTGGTTATAAATTAGGAACATCCTGTATACAATATTTATATTCTAAACAGTACGACACTTATGTGAAAATGTGTTCGTATAAACTGCAAAGTAATTTTGAAAAATTGTATACCGTTCCGTAGACACTAACTGTAAAAGATGGACAGTCACACAAAAAAATTTTTTTTTAATTTATTATTGTAATTATTTCAGCGATAGATACATAAAAACATATATCGTTGTAAAGGTTAAAAAAATAGGAAATCCAAAAATTTAATAATATACAGGATATTCCATTTAATAACGACGTTGTCCATTGCCCCACTCAAACAGAACACCCTGTATAGTCAGCAATCATTTTAAGTTATGCATAGTAAACCAACAAACAATTTTTGTATTTAAAGTTTTTTCGAAACTGCTATAACAAAGACATTAGGAAACAATATCGCACTATTATGTCACACTGTATATAACGTACATAACAATCGAAAGCTAAAGAGTCAAGTTATCCCAAAATAAAAATATTTAAAAATAATGTAATGTACAGCAATGAAAAATTTGAAAATAATTTTTTCCTCGAATCTGTACCACTCGGGGACAACCCGGAAAATATCAAATTGCTTGAATTGTTCCTGCAATCGACACTGTGAACTTGATTTGCAACGGATCGAACACTAAAGTGGATCACTGGATCGGATTACCGAATGCAATCACCGGTTCAGTGGAATATCATTGTAATAATATTGACCTTGATTTTTTTAAAGTTTTGTTCGTTATAAGTTTTAAAATCATATTTTGTGAAACCGTTTATGACGTTTTACATTTCCAATGTTACAATGTAAAATAATTTTATTCGAATCCGGATTGCTTCCGGATGGTTCCATCTCTACGTAAACGCCATAAATCTCAGTTGCCAGTACTTGCTTTTAATTTCACCAAACACTATTACGTCTGACAGTGATATACAGGGGAACTATTTTACAGCTTTTCAGCTGAAGAGTTATTGGCGTGTGTGGCCTTAGATGAAACACGACTATAACCAATTACTATTTCCTTACTTAAGTCAACAGACAGATCCGCCTCTTTGTCTTCGGGCTTCTAGTGCGTCTTTATTGAGTTAATGCTTCCACAAATTTTAGTGTGTTGGGTATTTTATGTTAGCTGCTGTAAACTTCAAAAATTCTCAGGAAGCTCAAAGAATTGCGATAATCAGTAAAATAGAGTAGTGTAGATTCCATTAATCTCTATTATTTCCTAGAATTTTATCTAACTTATTAATTTTATAGTTGTTTTAATGCATACAAATTCTAACCCTTAAGGCCTAGTAAAACATCAATTTGATTACCATTTTTAGGCATAAAGACGGAATGTTAAAAAAACACAGCGGCCTTAATATAAAGTTGATAAGTTTAGCAGGAATCGCTCTATACAGGGGTATCAGAAATAGGTACAATTATTTAAACCAGTAATAGATTGGCTCAAGTAGAATTCAATGGTACTATTCATTTTTCAAAAATCAAGTTTATTTTTTTTTTAATTAAAAAATAAAATAAAATTTTGTTTGAGAACTGCTGATGATACATAGAAAATGCATTTAAGCTGTAGAAGGTTATTACATAATTGTAAAGTAAATCCAAAGTGGCAAACACGTAAAAACTTGTCTGGCTTGTGATAAACTACGGAATTGGGAGGGGTCAATGTTTAATTTAAGCAGTTGGACCTTTTTGTAATTAGAAGGCATTTAAGAACTTCATTTACCGCTAAATTAAATTAAAAGTATTAATTTATTTCAGAATACCCATCATTTATTTAGATCAATTTTAACATAACTGAAAAAAACATAAAAAAACAGTTTACCTCAAAAGTGAAAAGTGGATCACAATAAATGTTCAAAATGACGACCACCACTGAGAACACAAGCTTCAGCACGTCGAAGCACTGAATTACGTATCCTTGCGAAAACTGTAGGATCTTGCCGAATCCTATCGGCAGCGTCTTCAGTGCGTACCCTTAATTCCCCAACTGTGTTCACCGGCTTAGAATAAACTAACTGTTTCATGTAGCCCCACAAAAAGAAATCCCAACTATTTAAATTTGACGAACAAGCTGGCCATGGAACTGGCCCGTTTCGTAATGAGGCGGAGCACTATCAAGCAAAATCCACATCCTACGTTGTGTCTCTAAAGCAATTATGGTAGGACTTCGTTGAGAAAGTGTAAATACAGAGCTCCATTTAAACGAGCAGGTAAAATATATGGCCCAATAAGGTGATCACCTACAATGCCTGCCCATACATTTAGGGAAAACCGTTGTTGGAAACTGTGTTCCACTATTTCGTGTGGATTCTCACCTGACCAAATGTGGGTATTATGGACATTAAACACCGCTTCTTGCGTAAATCCTGTCTCATCAGTAGATAACAAACTGAACGGGAAATTTGGTTGGTTGTTGCACTTTTGAAGAACCCATTCACAAAAATCGTGCCTACGTACATAATCCGCTGGTTGCAGACCTTGAACGCATTGAACATGGTAAGGGTGTAGTCCCTGATCCCGCAAAATCCGCCAAACAGTGGAACGGGAAACGCCAGTTTGTAACGCATGTTTTCTAGTGCTAACACTAGGACTTCCTTCGCTAATTCCAAGATATGCTGTTCTACATTAATAACCCTTTCTGCTCTTGGACGACCGCGATGATGGTTTTGTGGTTGATACGTGCCATAATCCCGTAAATGTTGGACTGTTCTAGTAAATGTGCGGTTGTTTGGAATGCGGCGCTGAGGATATCGCTCTAAGTACATTTGCCTTGCCCTTAGAGCGTTTCCTTGAGCTTCCCCATAAATAAGAACAACATCAGTAACTTCAATGTTCGTAAAATTTTCCATTTTGGTAGAAACACTGCTTGCCAGCTTCAACAACAGACAATAGAAATTACTGACCTACCTAATAGTATTGGTTTGTGGCAGTGATAAGAAATTTTTTTGCACTTCTATCTTACTCTCCTTTGCATAACATGTCTTTGAACTCAAATTTTTGTTGTTATCCTGCGGTACTCAAACAATTTCAGGTCAAATTTTCAATTATTATTTTCTCATATTTTAAGGGTCCCATTGCCAAAGAAATGTTTTTTCTAGTTTGTATGTATTGTAATCTACCATCGGATTTAATATTTGTACCTATTTCTGAAACACCCTGTATAACTAAGACGCCCTGCCATTTTAAAAAAAGCATCAATTTTTAAATCACATTCGAAAATTAATCCAAATTAAATGATTACAAGATCCCAATAGACAGTTATTTTTCTAAATTATCACAAATTTAATTTTTTAATCAATAGTCTCACAAAAATAAAAAAAATACACGTGCTAATGCTGTCTTTTAAAACGGATCAATTCTTGTTTTTATCTGCTACCGGATGGTGTCATTGTTAGTCTGCACAGTTCGATACCTTCTACATTATCCGCACGTTACAATTATTTATGTAAATTGCCGCTATTTGAAAGAAGAGTTTTGAAACCGTTACGCGTCCAAGCCAAACAATAATTGCCCATTATTTCCGTAAAACGCGCCTGCGCTTATCCTCTTGCGGCTTGCCATTGTTGTTTTAAAAGTTATCCAATTAGAATCAGGTGTATTAGTTGCAATATTTTTACCGTGCTTTGCGAACCGCTGTGGAGTGAGGTTGGTATTTGAATTGTTGCATCCACGAAAGTGCACATACTTTCCATGTTGATGATCTATTGACATTATCTAATCTGCCCTAATCTAACGTATTTGTATTGACTCAATTAGCGGCCACAACAATGTGCTTTTAATACATTGCTATTTGCAACGATATTTAAACCTAGTTATGTGGCTTTTAATATTTCAGAAACGATTCACCGAGTCCCATCGATATCGTCGATGTCGTCCACGTCGGGATCCAGCATGACTGTGTTACCATCTACAACGGACGGCACCATAAGGGATTACGATGTGATTAGCATAGAATCCTGTGGCTTGAGCCCTGCAGCCTTGCAAAACATTCGAGAACAAATGGCATTAAGTCTGGAAAGAACCAAAGAGCTGGAGGAACGGGTTAAACTTATTCCATCTTTGCAGGTGTGTTACAGTAGTGCGTTGTTTCGCATGCCTGAGTGTTCACGAAGAGGAAATATGTAATGCGAAAGTTGTTACTATTATGTAAGCTTTTATAACCACATTTTTAATACATTAAAAACCGGAACAGGTCTAAAACTCACGTTTGACGGAAAGGGGATAAGGGTAGGCGTTGCAGATGGCTAGTAGATTAGTTTACGAAACCTGGTCTTTTGTATAGGTAGGCGAATAAAATTACAATTATTTATCACTTTATCACAAATTTATCATCCGTTATCGATTGTACCATACAATAGCGTAAATGAAAAGTTCACTCAGTATCTATTAAACGTTTTTTTTTAATTTCAAAAATTTGGGCGCATGTGACCATTGCTGTTGCATACAGCCCTATTTTGATAGAGTGTAATATGGTGGTTGCTTTTCCGACCATAGACTATAATCGTTGGTTTAACAAATTACGTATGTATTTTTAAAAAGTGCTCTAAACGGCGAGGCCCGTATAACCCTTCTTCATTTACATATTATAACGTTTATATTTGGTTTCGGATACTATCTGATATTATAGTTATAAAACTCTTTGTACTGACATATTATTTTTAAAATGCACTACTTCAATATAATACCACAAGTCGAATATCAAACGAGTCTATAATATATAGCATGTGGCGACCATCAAACACTGGTAGTTCGTATGTGATCGCAAATAATACCAAAGCAACAGCTCTGTCTCATCTGTTTTGCTACCAAATTTTAATCAGATTTAAATAAACTATACCATAATATTTTGAAATAGTACAGGCAGGCAAATTTTCAATTCATACCGATTTAATACCCCCACAATCTAGCCTATATCATCATGCTTTTCAATTAATTATTATATAATCGATTAGCTCCACTTTTACCAAGTTTCCCTTCTCAATTGTGGCATAGGAGAGCCCCCCACGGTATGTGAAGACCTCCAACGTCTAGGAGCCGCAAGCCTCTTGCTTTAAGTTACTGTCTTGTAACAAAAAAAGTAGGGGCCTCAACAGTACTTTCGCTTAGGGACCTCGCCATCTTCCGCTCAACTCCCAAGTATAACCTTTTCTAAACTTCGTAATATTTCAATTATTTCCATGTGGTTATTATGCTTACGTTGGATTACTTACGACGTTATTATCAACCCACTGTTAATAAACTTGAAGGTTGTTTTGCATGAATTTAATTTGTTAACAGGCTCAACTATCAGTGTTAAAGGAGGAAAAGAGGCAGCTAATTCTTCAGATGAAAACGATCGAAACGGCAGATCTAAACGCTGTAAATGGAAATTACATAAACAGTACTGTTACGTCACCCTCTTCTCGGTTACGGTCACACTCTTTAACCCATTCTACCAGTTTTGAAAGTATTAATAGAAGAGGGACGCCTCCTCCAGTTCCGCGAAGGGATGTTGGTGTTACCTGTAGTGTCCTCACCCGGAACGTTGGCGTAGGGCATCAATATCCCAATACAAAATCGGTTTCTACAACGACATTGAATGGCGAGGTTCAAGACGGTTACTCCGACAAGTGGTTCAACGAGAAGATAAAATTCTTAGCTAATGATAATCAATCATTTTCGCTATCAAATAATTATGTAATCGAAACCAAGAAAACCAGCCCGATTGTAATTGCAAAAGGAACACAAACTACCATACCGAAAGAAAAGAGACACACAGGTAGTCAGACGTTAGAAATACCTAAAGTACAAAAAATTAGACACGATAGTTTTACACAAACATTAGAAATTAAAAAAATATGCCACAACGTTGGCGTTTTGGCGTCCGTGGTTACTTCGAACGCGAGTAGCGAAGCTGTGGTGAAAACAAACACCTTAGGAATATCGGATGACACTATAGAGGAGATTCTTTGCTCAAAATGTACAGATAAACAAAAATTAGACGCACAGCACGATAATAAATTAAACAACCAACTTTCCGCGATATCGTTAGCATCTTTAACAGTTCCCAGAAGTAAATCGTTTAATTTGGGAGACGACAAATTAAACCTGCGAAATCGAACCGTTGGATGTCAGTACGAGTCTTTTAATTCGCATAAAGCCTGCCAGCATGAACTGAAAACGCAATCTAAAGCCTGTCAAAATGAGTTGAAAGTGATTCACAAGGGAATTCAATACGAAAGCTTCTCCCTTTCGAAAATTACTGACACCAAAGACCTAGATCCTGGCAAGAAACATGTGGCGTGCAACACCAAAGATACCAAAATAGAGACTTCCGAAGCAGCTTGTAACACCGTCCATATCCCCGAAAAGACAACTCCATGCCTTAAATGCTCCAAAAAGGAGAAGGAAGATCTAAAGAAAGACGAAATCGCCCTACCGTCCAGAATTCCACGACCACAAATACCGACGACACCTGTGGAAAATAGAAAATTCAGACGGCAGGATACGTATACAAAAATACCTGCATCTGCTAATGAGGCGTCAGGGTAAGTTTTTGCTTTATTTCGTATTTCCTGCACGAGGCTTAGTTATACGATGAAACGCGTGACATTTACAAGTCTTGCAAGTAGTTTAAATTTAAAAACAAATAAAGGAGTAGTCTTATTAGTGTAATAATGAAAACTACATATAAAACGTCATATTTTGGAAATTATTACACGAAATTAATCTACTACTTAATCTTTGTTTAAATTATTCGTGTAATTTATTTATTCTATAAAAATATGGAATCTTTCGTATTTATTTAGTTATTGCTAGCCTACTGCTCGTGCTTACAGATAGAAATCGTTATCGCAGGTCAAATTTTTAAAACTAATTTTGACCTAATCGCTCAAATTCTGAAGTAAGCTTCTGTACAATTGGACTTCCGGTGTAACCGGAAGTGACAGCCACTTTGTTAATTTACATGCATTGCTGTCTTTTTTCAATCACCAAAGGGTGCCTACATACATTTAATTGAACCGTATAATAATAATATTAAAATAATTTCAAAATATAATCTAAAGGTAGTACAGTACAACCTTGCTAATGTGGACAGATAAAATTTTCTACCCGTCCGGATTTTAGGAATTATAGAGACATTTGAAGAAACTACACAAATAAAGCAAGAAAGATATTTTAAATGAATTCTAATTATTTTTATAAACAGATAGTATGACTATATTCATACAGAATGATTTTGTTTAATGTAATACAGCAGACGCTCGATAACGTGAACTAATTCAGACCAGAGTGTGTTCACATTATCGAAATGTTTACATTAGCGCGTGTGATTTTATTAATCGGCAAATTATTAAAAGAAACGTTTAATAACACAATCAATATTTTTTTGCTAATTGTGTCAGTCCCGCACCTAATGCAACCTCGTCTATGATTTTCACTATGTCATTCAATCTTAAACACTTTCTGTTATTGGATGTGGATGCCATAGTCGTAATGCATAAACGCATGCAATATGCCTGACTTACGTTTAACAACGACTAAAATAAAATCAGCGCTGTTCCTACAAATAATTTGCTGAGAGTAACGTATGTACATGATAAAAACAATAAAAAACGAAGTGTTTACGTTATCGGGCGTTCCATTTGATCCTATAGTAAGAATTTTGTGTTTACATTAGCGCGGTGTTTCTATTATCGGGTGTTTACGTTATCGAGCATCTGCTGTATAAATAATTTAACTGTTTTGTGTATCCTGGTTTTTTCTTTCAGTCTTCTTAATAAAACAACATCTTGTATTAGATTGCTATCTACTTCTGTCCATTGAAAGCATTTAGACAATGATGGAACAGCATATATTTGTACACGATCTTGTCACAAAATTCTTCTACAAACTCACATTCGGAATCGGTAGTATTTATCCCATTCGCGTCAACTTTTGAAGTGTCTGCAGTTCAATCTTGATCTGTCTCTTCACTGTGTCCAGTTGCCCAATTAAAAACTTCCTCAGCACTAACTTATGGATCAATATTGTAGTTCAACATTTGCGTATTGGGGTTTCTTCTTCTTCTTCTTCCTCATTTATTTAGGCAAGCGCCTGTTTTTCGTTAACGTCAGCCTTGTTCATGTTTGGTCAGGGTGTTTCCACCGATGTTGAGATCCAGCTCTGTTTCCATCGTTTAGGTGGTTGTCCTACTCTTCTTTTGCCATGTGGGGTATTGTCTCTAGCTATTTTTAGTACTCGATCAGGGTCCATTCTATCCACATGAGCGTTCCATTCCTTCCTTCTACTTTTTATAAATTTCAGGATGTTCTGTATGTTGCATTGTTGGCGTATTTCCCGACTTGGAACTCTATCTCTTAATGTTTTTCCAGCTATTGTTCTTAGTGTTCTCATTTCTGTTGTTTCTAGTTGTTGTCTTGTTCTAGTGGTGTCGGCTCGAGTTTCCGCTGCATATGTGAGTATCGGCCTCACGGCACCCTTATATATTTTTGTTTTGTTTTCTATGGAAATGTACTTGTTTCTCCATATGACGACTCTTAAACACCCTGATATTACAGCTTCTTTATTTGTTTGGTGTTTTACTTCTTTATATATGTCTCGTGTGCTCGATATGTTTATGCCTAGGTATTTAAATTCCATGACTTCCTTCATCTCTAATTTGCATCGTAAGGGTTCTCGAGAGATTGTCACACATTTTGTTTTTTCTTTAGAGACTTCCATGTTTAAAGTTCTTGATGTCATGGGCGTAGCATATTATTTTGATTTCTTTTTCTCCCATTTTATATCCTTTGTTATTTTTTACGCTATCTATGACCTTGTCCATTATTACATTGAATAGCATAGGGCTTAGAGAATCTCCTTGCCGTGCACCTACGTTCACTGGTATCTCGCTTGTTTTAAGGTCGTTTGTTTTTATACATGTTTTGGTGTTACTGTATATGTCATGAATCAGGTTTATTAACTTCTGTGGGACATTCCTCTCTGATAACGCTTCCAGCACATCACCCAGTCTGACGCGATCGAATGCCTTTGAGAAATCGATGAAACATAAATTGGGGTATTGGGGTTTAAATTGGTAATTCTTGATTCAGATTCCCAATGTTGTTTCAACTGATTCAAAGGAATTTCATCTTCCTCGTGTTATTACCCATTAGTAGTGTCCAACTTCCTTTGATATTTTTGTCAGTTACCGTTTTTCCATGATTGATGCAGGTTTACTACAGCTCCCTCCAAATTATAGCTCTTCAAAGGGTTTGTTAAATTATTGTCGTGTGGTGTTAAGTTAGTTAACATTTCTTTCCCTAAGCCATTTTAATATTTTGTATCACAGTCTGAACCATTGCCTCTATTATTGATGTACAGTTGGGTGGTGAAACCATAACTCTAATGTTTGTTTAAAATTAATCCATGTTTGGATGGATGAGAGAAAGCGATGTCTATTAAAGGTACCACTTTTTGTGGTGAATTTTGCCCATCTAAAACTTTTTACATGCTATATAAGACATTTTTTAAATAATTCTCAAACGTGTCCGAATTATAGAGTTAAATGGCACAAAACTGTCCGAATTAGCGAAGTTGTACTGTATATCGTTCTTCAAATACGAATTATTTTTTAGGGTTACATTTTCAAATAAACATTATTTTTAGATATTTTTGATATTATCTTTTACTTATTTAAATGCGCTGTCGGAAAGAAGTCATAATCTATGTTTGAACGCGGGGAAGTGTAAACGTGGTGGTGTAAATACAGAAGGATTTGAGCGCCGAATCTTGAACGCGGCGAAGTTTGAACGTGGGATATTTATAATAATCTTTAGAAAACCTCTTACCACTACGATATTTACAACACCTAAATACGCATTTCAGCAACTAAGCTGCCATCTTCAGTAGGAACTTAAACTAACTAAAGTAACTTGGCTGAGGAATACCTCTGGACATAGGTCCTTCACCAAGCCAACAATTGAAGTCCAATGATAGTAATCTAACAAACAAAGCCTTGAATACTAAATCCCCGTTAGGGTTCGTTACGGTTAACCGGTTAAGGAATTATTTTCAACAAATGTTTTGGACAAAAAAGATTATTTTGAGAGTAGATGTTATGCTCAATAATGGTCCTTCCACACAGTTAACCAAAAATCCCTTAAAGAGAATCAGCAAAACAAAAGAAGCTTTGAAAAGTTGCCACAGACCTATTACACCAGCTCTTAGATACACACGTATACATTCTAATCCTGTGATGTCTAAACTATACCATAGGCTATAATGTACTATACTGTCTTCCTAAGATACACAAAACAGGTAAGTCGATGAGACCCATTGTTTCGGGTATTAACTCACTGGTTTGGTGGCTTTGGAAATGGTTAACTAAAATATTTAGAAATTTGCCTACTCAACAATTCAGTTTTTCGGTAGAGAATACATTGGAATTCAACAACAAACTTAAAACTCGAGAGCTACTTGAAGGTGAAATTATTTGTTTGTTAGATGATTAGCATTGGGCTTCAATTGTTCGCTTAGTGAAGGACTTATCTCTAGAGGTATTTCTCAGCCAAGTTACTTTAGTTAGTTCAAGTTGCTACTGAAGATGGCACATTAGTTGCCGAAATACGTGTTTAGGTATTTTAAATATCGTGGTGGTAAGGGGTTTTCTAAAGTTTATTTACTTAAACCACCATCTTCAATCAATCCTATTACGGTGGTATACTTGAATGTAGAGATGTTTAAACGACATGACGTTTGAACGCGGAGATATTTGAATGCCGGAATTTACGAACGCGGGAATAGTTGGAGGTAGACGCAGGGGCGTTTGAATGTGAAGACGTTTGAACGTTAGGATGTTTGGCTGAGGAAACGTTATTTGATCGTGGAAACGTGTAAAAGACAGGAATGTTGGAAGGTGGGATGTTTGAACGAAAGGACGTTGAAACGTGTGGATGTAACAATTTTGAACGCGGAGACGTTTGTATGCAGATATGTTTGGACACTAGGATGTTTGACCGTAGAAACGATCATATGCATGTAACGCAAGGATGTTGAAACGCTGAAATGTTTGGATGTGTATATTTTTTAACGTGGGGACGTTTGTATACAGAGATGTTTAGACATTAGGAAGTTACGCAGGAATGTGTTATCGTGGAAATCTTTGGCGGAAGGGACGTTGGAACGCGTTAACATATTTGATTTTTGATATCGATTAAGTGCCACTTCAAGTTTTCAAACATCCTGAGAACAATCCCAGCAAATAAACAATTATGTAGGCCATTATGGTGTAGTACAAAATATCGTAAAATCAACTTACGTGAACTTCTTTTAGTGAAATTTTTCACCTTGTTGCAAGCTACCACCCTTATAGAAATATTAATCAGAGTGTTATTAATTTATCGTATTTAAAAGTGAACTTTTGTTATATCACTTTATAATATTGTAATATTTTTAAAGACAAGGAAACATTTTTGATGAAAATGAATTGCAATGTGTCCAAAACTATAACAGTGTAAGAGAATCTCATTAAAAGTAAGATGTAAACAATAAAATTATTACCACAATTCATAAAATTATATGTTAATCAACTTACACAAAAAAAATTGAAAATAGAATTCTAAAGCTGTTTTTGTAAGTTGCGATTTATAGCCACTCGTTGACACCAAAAGATGGCGTTGATTGTATACCACGCATGTTACTCGCGACTGTCAACTGTAGTGCATTTCGTCCAGCAGATGGCAGTTACTTTCCAACTTGCGATTAAGATGAATTCAAATTATATATAAAAGTGTCACCGTGTTTTTTAAGTCACATTTAAGTTTATTAAAATCAAGTTAGCGATAATTTTTAGAACCCGTTGTTTAGCTACGCTAAACACAAAAAACGGGCATTAATTAATTGAAATACAATAATTCAGTTTTACTGAAGTACGACAAGACTTGTATAGCTAGGAGTATAATTTAATAAAAGCTGTGTTATTGATAAACGTATGGCAACGTCTACCAAACATCGATAACATATTTCTGGTATAAGAGACCACCTTCAAGATTATTTTAATATCTGTTAAATATTCAGCTAACTTTGATATCTAAATTCTACATTCTCGGTAGAAAACATTTATACTAGTGCTAAGCCATTGTATAGTATTATAGATAAGTCTAATTAACGCTGAAAAATTACTCATGCTTCGCTTCGCATTAATATGTATTATTTAGCTGTTTGGAGTTTTGACATGGTTTTTATTTCATTACTTGTATGGGGAATATTCATTATGAATCTATTAAAATGTCATGTATTGCCAACAAAATTTTGTTAGAAGCAAAATTTAATCAATGAAGCCTTTATCGGTAGGCTTGAGTAGACGTTCCCGTATAAATACGGCGCACTTATCGACCAGCCGTTACTCTTGCAGCAATACTCATACTCTATATTGATATATATACACGATACATAAAACGATAAGCATCAAACAGAAATTTTCGTATCGTACAGGTCTATTAACAACCTAGAGTTGCTTGTAATCATTCCACTCAAATTGTATTTCGAATCTGGGAATTCAACAGATTAATCAATACGATAGTACGTACTTGTAGCTACGACGGTACATATCGATACAAACATTTTCGTAATGCGCACCCATAATAATTACCAACACTTTCTTATGATCATGTCACTAAAAATTGTATTTTGAATATAGCAATGCAATAATGTAATCATTATAATAGTACCTGTAAATATGATTATAAGTATCGCTACGACGATACATACCGATACAAACATTTTTTGTGATCGTGTCGCGCAATACTGTATTTCGAATATAGAAATTTAACAGTTTAATCAATATGATAGTTTGATAAGTATCGCTACGTGGATACATATCAATGCATAATCTACCGTTCCTAATCATCATTTCACTAAAAATTGTAATTCGAATAGCAATTCAATACATGAATCAATATGATAGTATGACGATATGTATCGATACAAAAAATTGAGTAACGCCCAACCCTAATAATAGCCTACCGTTGTTTATGATCTTCTTACGTTAGGTGTTTTACTGGTTTCTATTTTTTTGGGAGACTGATGGCCAGCTGTACTGCCATCTCTTTGGAGGTCTTCCTGGTGGTCTGGAGCCTTCTGGTTTCCCTTCACGTATTGCCTTGGCCGTCCTTTCGTTATTCATTCTTGATATGTGTTGGTTTCACTGTCTTCTTCTTTCTCTTCCCCATTTTACGACGTCCTGTATGCTACATTGTTCTCTGATGTTTCGATTCCTTATATGATCGTACTTTATCTTTCCTGTTATGGATCTTAGTACTTTCATTTCAGCTGTCCTTAATGCTAATTTCGTTTAAGAATTCTCTGCTCTGGTTTCTATGGCATAAGTCAATATTGGGCGTATGCAGGTCTTGTATATTCTTGTTTTACATTCAATTCCGAGGTGTTTGTTCCTCCATATCATATGTCTTGACGCTCCTGAGACAGTGGATGCTTTTTTACTTGGTTGGACGTTTCTCTTTGTAGGTTACGATTGCTTGTTATGTCTGCTCCTAGGTAGTTAAATGTTATTGTCTGCTCTATGATTTCCTGTTAATTTCCAGTTTACACCTCACCGGTTCTTTTGAGACTGTTAAGCACTTTGTTTTCGCAATTGATACAGCCATATTGTATTTTTCGGCCGCGGTGTTGAATTTCCGCAGATTTATTTGTAGATCATTTTCGTTATTGGCTATGAGGACCGCGTCGTCTGCGTAACATACTATGTTTAAATTGTGGTTACCTACTTTGTATCCTTCCATTGGTCTTACTTTTTCTACGATTTGGTCATTATTAGGTTGAATAGCAGCGGACTCAGGCTATCTCTTTGTTCACTGGGATGTTTTCTGTTAGTTTGCCTCCTGTTCTTATTCTGGTGGAGCAGTTCGAGTTTAGTTCTTTAATAATGCTTATAATTTTGAGAGGGACGTTCTTTTCGTTTAGTATATCCGTCACATCTGGTAGTTTTATTCTGTTGAAGGCTTTGAATAAATCGACGAAGCACAAGAAAGCTGGATTATTGTACTCGATGGCTTTTTCGGAAATTTGACGTGGATCGATTCTTCTTGAACCCCTGTTCTTCGTTGATAGGTACCAAATCACATATAGTGTCAGCAATTATTCCAGTAAATAATTTCAATATAGCCTCTAACAAGGATACTCCCCTATAGTTTGCTGGGATTCTTTTGTCGCGTTTTTTTTAAATTAGTACGGTGATACTTATTTTCCACTCTTCTGGGACATTTTCTTCAGTTATTTTATTGAACAATATCGTTATTTCTTTTGCTAGAATCTGCTCTCCGTACTTAATTTGTTTGTTCGTGATTGTGTCTGTTCCTGGCGCCTTTCTGTCGTAGTCCATACATCTATCTATCTCTAACGGGTTTATTTCTCTCTATTCATTGATAGGTTTCTTTGTAGATCTCAATATTTTCCAGATTATTTTGGTTGCCATGGAAATCATGTTCAATGTCTTTCGTAAATTTCTACCAGTGTTCTTCTTTTATATCTCTTATTTTTTCGTTGACTCTGTTCCTTACTCTTACATATTTCTCGTATTCGTCTGCTGTTTTCTGTATCTCAGGTATGTCTTCCTTTTTTCTTTGCTCAGTATCTTAACTTCTTCGATAAACCTGGATTTTTTTCTCGTTTTTATGTTAACTTTTCGTAGTCCTGTGATGCAGTGATATTATTCGTTTTTAATTTCGACCAGCTTTATTCCACGTCGTCGCTATTAGCCACTTTGGCAGATGTCAGTGTTCGCACGTCCAGTATATTTCTGAGATGTACGTTTTTGTTTGTTATAGTTGTTATAGTGTCACTGTGTGCACATAATTCAGTCAGTATCTCACCTTGATCATTCGTCACATCTTCGTTGAATCTCTGCTTCACACCTTCCATAATATCATTGCCTACTCTTGCTTTCATATCACCCATAACAAATATTTTATCTATGGTTGGGATCGTAGCGAGTACATCTTGTAGTTGTTCGCAGAAAAGTCTATAGTTTTCTACTGGTTTACCTGCGTCAGGTGCATAGGTGGCTACAAAATGTACTGGCTTGTTTTCTATTCTCAATGTTACTATCAGTATTCTGTCATTTACATATTTTACTTTTATTATTTGTGGCTCAAATCTTTCGTGAATTAGCATTCCTACACCCGAGTGTGCCATTCTGATTTCTTTTCCTTTACCGCTCCATATTAGTATGTAATTTTCGTACTTAGATGTTCCTTTGCCCCTGCGTCTAGTTTCAGATAGGGCACAGACATCGATCTTATGGTTGTTCATCTCAAGTATCACTTGATCCCGTTTATTCCACGATCTGATATTCCAGCAGGCTAGTCGTAAGATGTTTCTTTGTTTCCATGATCGCACGTTTGTCGTCATCAGTTTAATTCGTCCGGCATCCGAGACTTGGTCTCCAGTTCTGTGAGCGGATTTATTTTTTTACGACAGGAAGACTGCTAACCCGTTCCCATCAACCCTCCTCCTTTACCTGGGCTTAGAACCAGCAACGGTACTCAGCAGGTTACTCAATCCACCTGCCAAAATGTTGCAGACGGAGTTATGTTTATGATCATTTCACTAAAAATTGTGTTCGAATACTATAGTAATTCAACATATTAATCAATATGATAGTATGATGATAAATATCGCTACGATGATACAAAAATTTAGTAGCGCCCACCCCCTAGAAAGGAAAAACAAATTGAGAAGAAAATTACACCATCAATAACAGATCTACGGAAAAAAAGGAAAACAGTACAACAATGTAATCGAACGTAAACTAGAGCCCA
>JABXWE010014293.1:0-16739 GCA_014611495.1 Limonius californicus
TTCCACCATTAACATTTACAGTAAAGTTTGAACAGTTATTAATGGCCTGTAGTTTTCAGATTTGCGTTTTAATAAAGCAAACACCTTGTAGTATTTTCCAATGTCTATGTTTCGTTTAATATGAAGAGATGACTTTATCATTGAAAAATGAGCCCAAAGAGTGGAAGATTTCCAGATGTGGGACTTTTCTTCAAAATATGGCAATACAATGTCTTCTGTGAACTTGCCTGCTACCTTTTTGACGGTGCACCAGTCTAAAAATTTGTTGTAGGAGATGTTGTGCTGCTGTCTCGATTTTGCGGGTAGTAATTCTAGACTCGCTCGTTGAGCACCTTCTTGAATATCCAGGGGCACTACCTCAGGCGTTTCACTTTCCATTATAAAAGCTTGATTCATTTACAAATCAATACAAAATAAAAACTACACTTCACTTAAATTGACGTTACTAATAAACAGTATCCTTTTGTTTCACGTCTCACCGCCAAAAACTAATTGATTATTTTGTGCAAATATTAATTTTCAACAAAGATTTTTTCTTTTTGAAAGGCGGAGTCGTACAAAAAAAGTTGTATGATGTACGTGTTAAAAATGCATTATTTTACTCGTAGGTTCCTCCACTCGGGCTGCCGCCCTCGTTCCGGAAACTTTCCTACTTGTAAAATAATTTTACATTTTTAACACTTGTATCATAAATAACTAATTTAATAGTTTTCCATAGTAACTGCAAAAATATTTTCCGTAGAGCATAGAACACTCATATTTTACATAGTGCTTCGTGTGAAGAAACTACCTGCAAAAAATAAATATTTAGGCGGTATTATATTTAGTATGCAGTGCTGAACAGCGCTATGAGGCGTTTTACCGTAAGTTATGAAACATCCTGTATATACACAGTTAATATGTAAATAAAACAATCAGAAATTTAATTTTATAAGAAAGCATTAGACCTATCAAAAGGATTGAAACAAGATTGTACGTTGTCACCAATTCAGTTTAATGTATAACTGCTGAACAAGCGCTAGAAAAAAGGTACAGAGAATGTGGTAGAATGTGTATATCAATAAGAAACAAAAGACTGCAATCCTTAATGTTTGCCGATGACCAACTCATTTTCGCACAGGACGAGGATATAGTATCGATGCTACGGAAACTGAAAGCGGAATATGGAAAGCGAAAACTTTTGATAAAATTTAAGAACAAAGAAGAAGATATGTACATCGGAAGAATAGTGCACAATTTAAATGTAGGGCATGGAACCATAAAGGCATGCACGGAATACAAGTGTTTAGGGTTAATAGTATCTGACACCGGTAAAATAAAAAAGTCATCGAAGATAAAGTAATAAATGAAAAATGAACTTCTATTATACGCAACAATAAAAAAAATTGTAAATAAAGACGTACGGTGGAGAACTGTGGCATTGAGAAATAAAATAAGAGACAAAACAAGAACAGTTGAATTGACTTTCATGAGGCGAAGCCTACAGTACAGGTGCATGGTTAGAACGAGAACGAAAGATATATGTAGGGAGTGGAACCAGAGACATCAATTATTCGAAGAAAATGAAACACTAAGATGGCATGCCCACCGTCAGAGAATGAATGCAGAAAGATTGCGTAAGATGATTACAGGTATTGGTCACCTTCAGAAAAAAATGTCTACAGTCTCTTCGCTTTCGTTTTCTTCTTTACAAAAGAGTCGTGGTCTACGGTTCACTTTGTTTAGTCACTGCTGTTGTTTTGCCTGCTTATTCTTCTGACTGTCTTCCTCCCTGATTAGCTTCTTTTGTTGCTTGTTGTAAGGAGCTATCCGTCCTTGCTTTCACTTGGTCTGTCCAGTGTTTTCTCATTTTCCCATTTTCTCTTGTATTATTAGTCTTTCTAAATGTTCGTTACATCCAAAGTATTTTAATATTCGTGGGTTTACAATTCGCTATAACCACTGGGACGGATTCGTTTGTCCGCCTCGCAATCCAAGCAATCCAAGGTATGCGAAGACATCTTCTCCAGCATTACTTTCGCAAGAGTCGACTGTTCTTCGATCTGTCGCTTTCATTGTCCAAGATTGTGCACCATGCAACATAACAGAAAGATCTAGAGTTTTTATAATTAATCTCTTTTTGTCTACATTTTTTTATGCTACGAGTTGCATAGTGGAGCGCTGCGGACGCCGGTCGAACGGTATTAGCAGAGCAGAACAATCCGCACTTGTCAGTGCTTCAGTGGCGAAGCAATATCGTGGTATATGCAACCGACCATGCTTTGGAGGGCACGTGCAGCCGTCGATCCCGGTTGTCATACGAACATCTTTGACAATCGTAAACCATGTAGTAGAATTTCTCTTCTCTATTCGACGGGTTAGGCTAACCTCCTCTCTGGAATACGTGCAGAGAGGATTTCCAGAACCTGCTAATTGGAGGTAATTAACAGATCATTAGACTGTACATAGTAGAAGAGGAGTTGCATTTCTAGCTTTTTCATTGCGTCTTTCAATCTCTTGTATGCTTCCTCACTCGTTACTAATGAGCGCTCCAAGATAGATAATATATTGATTGATCACGGAGGAGAGTGAAACACGTTCCATTTCTGGTTTGTTGTTACCTATTCGGTCGACAATCATGATCTTATTCCTCGCTTTATTAATTTCTAAATCACAGCGGCAGCTTTAATTTTTTAATATTTTCTTGACGCGTTCAGTTTTACGACTGAGTTAGTAAAAAGGGCGATATCATAAGCATATTGTAAATTGATTCATTTCACAGTACTTAGACCACGTTCAACTAGAAAATTTGAATAATTGTAAATTATCACCAGGGGTTATCTACTGTGCTTATTCAGATTATAAGCAGTCCACAAACAATAGGTTGAGAAACAATGATTTAGGAGGCACATTTGAAATAAGTTCGAAAATGATTAAATCTAAAAGTGAAATTCTATCTTATCCCAACGAAATTTATTGTACGTATTTTACACCACAAGAAAGGAATATCGTGGATATCCTGGGAAAGGAGCTGTAGTCAGTTTTGAATTTCCTGGCTGGTTTAGTTAGGATCCTCTTAATACCAAAAAAAAAATAATTTTTAATATAAAATAATATGCATTTAAAACCTGATAATTAACTGTCATTTCCAAACATTTCGAGCTATATATTGTTACAGGAGATAAGGAGTAATTAACTACAAACTTATGCGAAACTACCACAGACTGTAATTCTGATGCTACATTTAAAGTTCCAAAAGAAAATAATGTGAGGAATTCCACCCTTTAATGGAAAAAATTAAACTTCATGGTTGATGTCATTTTAGAATACCTCTACGTTCTTTTATCACGTAGAGAAGTCTAGGAGCAGAAATTCTCAGAGAAACGGGCAATAACGACCTACTTTTTCCGCATAAAAGTGAAAAACTCCGTCATATATCTTTCTTATATGCCTAACCCTTACACTAAAAAAATAATTTAAGACCTAAGATAGAGTAAAAGCACCAGCAGCTCCGAAAAAGCAACGGATTGACGACGTGGTTGCGAAACATGGAAATGTTTGTTTCCCGGGATGCCGAAAGCTCGAACGATCGCTTGACGTCACCGGAAGAAGAGATGGGGATAACGGAAGCTGAGGTACTGAGGCGTCGCCATCGGTATGCTGTAATTGCTCCTAAATATTTGTACAACCCAATTACTTTTGCAAGTTAGTAAGCCGATTCCGGTCACTTAACACTACTAAATGTAATATTAATGATCAGGGAAACCTCGAGCCAACCCGCCTAGGGGCATGGATTAAGAATTCCAATGTATGGTATTCAGGGAAATACCATTATATGTATATATATTTTTTGAATATACGAAAAAAAATTCTTGAAGGCCTCTTTTCAGTTTTGTAGCTGCCCGGTTGTTATGAACGAAAATCGTTTTCAATTTCAGAAAATGGTTTCATAAATCATTCATCGCAAAGTATGAGTTTGATGATAGTTTTTCAATTCTGTCATTATTCGCATCAGGTGTCCCTTCCATCCACAAGCAAAAAAAAACTTAAATTAGTTTTTATCCGTTCAAAAGCAAACTCATTTGAATATTGATTAGCTACGTGGGGGTACCATTGGTGTGCTGAGGGTGTGGGTCAAAACGCTTGCGCAATAAACTTAAATTTTATTGGCATCCGTGGTGTCCAATACCCTGTAAAACTAAATTACAAACTAAAGTTTTGTTCGTGGTTTTACGACGACCACGCTTTAAGGCTGATTGTTTGGGTTCAACAACAAAATTAACTCTAAATTCAGCATTTAATTTTTTTTTTAATTCGGAACAAAGCATGTAAAGTGATGAAAGCCATTTAAAATATAAAAATTAATTTTTTTTTGTTTGTCATTATATACACTTAAGACGAGTTCGGGCACGAGATCTCGGATATAACGAGCGTTTACGATGTAAATTTTTGGTTTTGTAGTGCTTACTGTACCATGTTTCTTGCATACAGTGATCGCTCGTTTTGGAAAGAACGAGCAAAACATATTTTTAACATTTCTAGCGTTCACCCCTAAACAAAATTTCCAAAATATATCTGTACATGATAGTAATTGAAATAAGGGATAAGTTTTTCTGAGTTGGAGGTCTCTATTTGTGCAAGTATTTAAGTGCCTTATACCAACTCACAGAATGTTATACAGTATACTGTTTACTTTAAATAAATCTCAAGTGTATGGAACTGCTCTTGTTTTTGCTATTATATGTTTTTAATCTATTCAGTACATCTTATCTACGTTTTTAATAAATATGAGTATACATGTCTGTCTCTATCAAAGCTTTCTTTTATTGTCAACAACAAAAATATATATGACGAGATATACGTATATGTATTTTTTTTTTAAATTAACAACATTTTTTAGATTATGTCCTATGATATTATTCTTCAATCCATTTATTATTTACTTTTTATAGAGATGAGTGTATGTTTGCTATCGAAACTTTTGCACGATATCAAACAAACAGCATATAATAACAAAAATCCGAGGAAATATAGATATTCAAATTTTGTTTATTTTGTCGCGTCATCTATTTCTATTTAATATTTACTTTTGAGTAGAGGCAACTACAAGACTCATTCGGAAACTAAGCGCCATTTAAATATTTCCGCCGAATGAGAAGCACTTTAGTGCATTGTGAGGGTTCTTTAGTAGTTGATGAGGTACCCACATATCACTTTGCCGTGGTTCTGACATTGTATTCAGTTGTATAATAACGTGCTAAAATAAACACAACCATTAAAAATCCGTCATGTGTGAAGTGAGCGCTTTTCTCCACGCAAAAAACGAAAACGCTGCGAAAATTTACCGTTAAATGTGCAAAGTTTATTGTCCAGACATCATGGGTGAAGGAAAGGTCAGACACTGGTGTAGGAATTTTAGATATAGCTGAACAAACGTGCACAATGGGGAACAAAGTGAAGATCGGCGTTTCATGGCTTCGAAAATGGAAATTTTCCTCAATTATTTCGTCTGTATGAAATTGTTACAAACTAGCTAAAGTGTCACGAACTCTCTACTAGGTGGGTGCTAAAGATGTTGACTATATTAATAACAATCAGCGAATGGCTTCTGCGCTTATCTTCCTGCATTGCCACGAAAGGGATGACGATGAGTACCTAAATCAGATTGTGACTGGCGACGAGAAATGTTATAACATAGCAACAATAAATGCAGTGAAAGCATGTGAGTTCCCCCAAAGCCAAAACGTTTAAGCAAACGTTGAAGAACCGAGCGCTTATTGCTACTGCTTTTTGGGCCAGGAAAGGCGTATTGTTGACTGATTTTTTACAAGGTGGTACGGCAATTAATGTAGACATGTATAAGGAGATCGTACTGGTTTTACAAAAAATATACAAAAACTTGTACCATATAATAAGTGTTTAAATTCGGATGGTGACTATGTAGAGAAATAATTTAGAAGTATACATATAACATTTTTTAATGTTACAGTTTTGTTATACGGACAATTGGTTCTTAATTTCTGAGTAAGTCTTGTACATAATCTCTATTCAAGGTTTGCTCATCACGTTCAACCGAAATCATGAATATTAAAAAATCTTTCAAATTGTCATTACATTATAATATATGATTAATCTTTAACAATAATTTAGATCAATAGAGATGTTTTTTCAAATTAAGTCTTCAAAATGGTATTAATTGCTTCTGGTTGTATGTTACTGAAATCGTATATGTATAATATTACTATGAAATTCAATAGATTTTTATTTGGTTATGTCCTTTTGCGAATGATGTTTAAGTATGTATTAAACAAATAAATCACATAAAAGTTAATATTGTCTTAACTATTGAATATATTTTTCATTTAAAACAAGTATTCAGGATACAATTTAAGTTCATATCAGCTTTTCTGGGCATAATAATGAAATTTATAGTACAATCTTAATTTTGTTCAGATTGCAACGAAAATCATTTGCTGTGCACTTTTTAAAGTTATACAGTGCTTCCCGAAAGTAACGGATAAATTTTATAACATTGTTGAGAAAAATATTTCAAAAAAATGCTCGGACACGTAGATTTTTATTTTTAAATTATCATTTAGAGATGTAATTTTCAACCCCCACCCCTCAACCCCTAAGGGCTAGCAACTTCAACTTTAAAAATTCAAATAGCGAAGTACCCCTTCTGATACTTCATCTGATAGCTTTCTTTATGTTGAATACAATAAAAAAAAGCTTTTCAAAATCGGTTGGTAAATAACGGAGGTATTTGCCAAAATGTATTCAAATGAAAGTGCCAATATTCGAGCAGGCGTTGATACGGCTCTAGCAATGAGTGATAAAAATAATTGAAAATTGTTAATATTTGAATGACAAACAAAATTTAATGACGTTACTTCGTGGAGTGTGTGTTAATTCTTTAACGATTAAAGAAATAAGATACCAAAATTGAGACTTGCTGAAGGCGAAAGAATCGAAGAGAATTAACACACACTCCACGAAGTAATGTCAATAAATTTTGTTTGACATTCAATTGTATCAACGCCTGCTCGAATATTGGCACTTTCAATTGAATACATTTTGGCAAATACCTCCGTTATTTATCAACCGATTTTGAAAAACTTTTTTTATTGTATTCTACATAAAGAAAGTTATCAGATGAGGTATCAGAAGGAGTACTTTGCTATTTGAATTTTTAAAGTTGAAGTTGCTAGCGCTTAGGGGTTGAGGGATGGGGGGTTGAAAATTACATCTCTAAATGATAATTTAAAAATAAAAATCGACATGTTCGAGCATTTTTATGAAATATTTTTCTTAACGATTTTATAGAATGTATCCGTTACTTTCGGGAAGCATTGTATAATACCGTGTGATCAGTAACGATTGTTATGAATGAAGACTTTGAAGAACATACGGGCTGGTTGTTTGTTTCTGTTTATTTATTTTAGGTTGGCAAGGCTAATAATGTCAATTTATTTATATCTAATGGCTAGTAAGGTATGATAATACTATATGATTCTCGTTAAGACGTTATAGCTTTAATACCTTTGGAAGCCAATATAAACAACTTTTTAACTTAATGTTTCGATGCTATGACACGTGCTAATCATTTTTATTAAATTGTATATTAATAGTTTAATACAGGTTATATTTTTAAAAACATTTTTAGATTGTTGTTAACTGCATCCACCTACTTTCTTTCTGTTGTATATTGTAACTGTAACTGTAAATTGTTTCACTCAACTCGATTAGCACAATTTGAAAATTTGCTTAATCTGGGTGGCATAACTGAATAACAGTATATTTCGAAATCAATTTCTATGCAACCATTACGGAAAGTTTACAGAAAATTGATTGAGAGTGGATTCATTTGGTTGAAGATTGTTCACGATACATTTTCATGCTTATTTTTCCAGTATCAAACATGTTTTCAGTGATATATTTAGTAGAATTAGTTTCCTAACTGTTCGAGTGTCGAAAAAGAAAGAGAAGTGGCAGGCCTGAAACACGTGTCGGGAATGTTATTGATGACGTAGAACAAATAATGTAACATTTTTCTTCCAATTATGGTTAAAGAGAATGCTTATAGTGTAAATTTTTTAAATTAGAGTAGTTGGTAGGCAGATCTCTCTAAAAATTCTATTTTGCTTTATAATCCATGTACAAAAGAATTAAATGCAAATTTGATTCTTCTAACAAGTTAATGGTATGCCCATACCATAAAGCTTTAAATTTGATCAATTTTTTATTGATAGTATGATATTTAGCAGAAATATCCCTAACCTATGACCTATATGTGTTCCATATTAAATATTATAGCTAACAATTTAAAGGAGCTTCAACAAAGAATTACTGATAAATATAATCAATAAAGTGACAGACGTCATAATCTGTTCAGTACTAGTAAAAATGCAGAAGATGGGAGTTAGTTGTATTTCGTTGTTTTTGAATACACAATTTTAGATAGATAGATAAATAAATAATTAATAAGAAGCAATCCTTTCTAAAGTTTACTCAAAACAAAGCAAAAATCAAAAACTACAATTGACCATAGGTATTTGTTTTTCAACCTACTTTGAGGTCACTATCAAATATTATACAATGCTGTAAATGTAAGGGGCATCTGTATAAATTAAACATATCTAAATATAAAATTTGGAAACGATTCAATGACTGTGTGTGCCACACCATCTATGACCATAACAATACTTGCGTTTAATTTAGATATATTGTTTGTGTACCGCAATTCTTGCTCTGCGTCGTTTGCAGTCACAAACTATCTTTTTCTAAGGTACATAGTGTGAATAATCAATCCGTAATAACAATTTCCTTTCTATATCTAAATCTGCGTTCACACACAGTGCAATATAAGTTTACTGTACGGAACTTCAAGGATATTTTATCAGCCGCCTATATATTTAGGGAGCATAACATTATTTGCGATTGCAGATGGAAATATTAGGAAACAGTCACAAAATAGTTTCAACATGTTTATTTTTTCTTTTATTGGTATATTTTGTTGTGTGCTCTGCAGCGCCGTATCAGATACAAACGATTTCTGCTCGTTGGTATACTATATATACAGGGTGTCTCAGAAAGAATGGGCCACCGTTTAGTGATAGATTATTTAGGTTAAAATAAACCGATTAAACCTAATATACCTTAGGCAGAAAATCCTTCCTTAAGAAGTTATAGGGCCTTAAAGTTCAATTTTTTATTTTTTCTTTTTATTGTAATTTCCACAAATCTAAAGATATTTCTTTCAAATTTGATACACATACTTACCATTATGTGGTACAGTGATAGAATTATTTTCATTAACCAGACTTGACCGTAAGAGGCACTTAACCTACCACTTTAGTAGAACGTTTTAAAATTTTGTTATTTTCTGAAAGAGAATTAAAAAATACAAAAATAAGGTACTCTTAGTTCATACGCGTAGAGGCAACCGTTTGCCTTAAAATGCTTGCCCCGAGTTTTGGGTTGTCGTTACGAAGTGCAATTATCAGGTAGCCATGATCGCAAAAACAATGGGTAGTGCTTGTGACCTTCAGTAAAGAACAATGCTAAGTCAATTAAATACTTTGGTGTTATAGAAATGGTATTTTTAATTTCTGTTTCATTTACGAAAATGCCTCGACATAACGAACGTCGCTGCATTTTCGTAAACACAAAACAGAAATTAAAAATTCAATTTGTATAACACCAAAGTATTAAATTGACATCGCATTGTTCTTTACTGTAGGTTACAAGCACTACCCATTGTTTTTGCGATCATGGCTATCCGATAATTGCACTTCGTAACGACAACCCAAAACTCGGGACAAGCATTTTAAGGCAAACGGTTGCCTCTACGCGTATGAACTAAGAGTACCTTATTTTTGTACTTTTTAATTTTCTTTCAGAAAATAACATACAATTTTAAAATGTTCTACTAATAACAAAGTTAGAGCCAATATAAAATTTCAGTGGTTGCCTCTTACGGTCAATATTATAAATGCCTAACAACATACGAGCAATTTTAGAAAATATACAATGATTTAAAATAAGCCTATTATCGCTGCAGCGTAGCGTTGCGAACATATTCCATTTGGTGTTTGTTATGAGATGTATTATTTTAAAATATGTGAGCTTGTAGTTGTTGGAAGTTATAGCAAGGAGGATTCATAGAGGGCTATTTAATTAGACATTCAAATAAATTATAATTTGATACCATAAAGTCTCCTACTGTACTCTAACCATTGTTGCTGCCGCTGCTTGAAGTATTTTACGCTCCTTTTGAGAGTAAATGACAACTGTAAAGTTGATTTATTTAAGTTATTATATAGAGTTTTTTAAAATTACACGACACTATTCTAGGAATCTGTTGTCTAGATCAAAAATGTTTATGTAAACGTAAGTTCCAAACTTATTTATTGTTAAAAGATGAAAACGTAGAAGTATCTAAAATTCTGATGTCAATCAAGTGACCGTGGCTATCAGAGCTTTTAACGACAACTGCATATTATCGAATTGTTTAGCAAGTACATATTGTTACTGCCCTATGGCCACCTCGATCTTCCGATCTAACGCCTTTAGACTTTTTTTGTGCATCTAAATGAAGTCTTTGCTTTATTTTACGTCCACTGGCATACAAGAATAACTAAAAGGAATTGCCTCAAGGAAGCTGCTGCAACTATCAAGAATATCCTGGATGCCATATGATCTGCTAGCGAAGCATAGATTCGTCGTGTTGAATGCTGTATTTAACAAAACGGAAGCTGCTTTCAGTATTTAATTTAAATATTTTATTGTATAAAATGTTAACATTAAATATTTAGGTAATAAACATGTACAAGACATACGTTTGTACAATGGTTGTTGTTTATTTTCATGTAGGGAGCGTGACTCTCGAATAGTGCCGTACAATTTTGTAATACCCTACATATTTGTATATAATATAAAGAACAATTCTCTCTACAAAATGTCACTTCTCCTTTGCATACTTATGCTAAGTCCTATTTAATATATGTTTAGTAATGTACATTTCGTTTATTTGAATATAACACTGGTGAATTATTTTTACGAATAAGATATAATTTCCGTTTAAAAACGAATTTTTAACTTGTTTTGAGATTTAGCAAAAAATGTTGATCCTGATGGCTTCTACATAATGAGATGTATGTTAGTATAATGAATTATATTAATATAATTTAACTAAACGAGAGAGGATGGAGCAAATGGGATACTTGGAAGATACAGGCAAATGATAGCATTTCAAAAATAGCGCTTTAAAAATTGAGTTTAAAAACAGCGCCATTAAAAAATGTGTAATAAATACACTTACCTTCGTTATCACCTGATTACAAGAAAACTTAATTTTCCCTATAATATACTAGTACAACTACATGTTATTCCTTTTGTAGGTGCTATTTTCCCGGCACCTATTTTACCCCGCGTTTTATTTGTTGGTGCTATTTTTGACGGGGCTATTTTGGATGGAGACATTTTTATACAGCTATTTTTGATGGGCTGTTTTCGATGGGAACATTTTCACCCGGCGCTGTTTTTACTTGGCGCATTTTGAGATGTGCTATCTTTGACGTGCTAGTTTTAAAACATCACTTCCGATGGGGCTATTTTTGACGGAGCTGTTTTGGATGGAGACATTTTTATCAAGCGCTATTTTTGATGGTGTAATTTTTACCGGGGCTGTTTTCGATGGGGACACTTTCACCCGGCGCTATTTTTACCTTGCGCTTTTTGAGATGGCTCTATTTTTGACCTAATATTTTTAAAGCACCATTCTTGATGGGGCTATTTTTGACGAAGCTGTTTTGGATGGAGACATTTTTACCCGGCGCTGTTTTTCCTTGGCGCTTTTTGAGATGGCCCCATTTTTGACGTGCTATTTTTAAAGCCGCATTTTTGATGGGGCTATTTTTGACGGAGCTGTGTTAGATGGAAAGATTTTTATCCGCTATTTTTGATGGTACAATTTTTGACGGGGCTGTTTTCGATGGGGACTTTTTCACCCGGCGCTATTTGCACCTGGCGCTTTTTGAGATGGCGCTATTTTTGATGTGCTTGATGGAGCTATTTTTGACGGAATTGTTCTGAATGGAGACATTCTTATCTAGCGCTATTTTTTATGATGCAATTTTTGACGGGGCTGTTTTCGATGGGGACTTTTTCACCCGGCGCTATTTGTACCTGGCGGTTTTTGAGATGGCGCTATTTTTGATGTGCTTGATGGAGCTATTTTTGACGGTGCAATTTTTGACGGGGCTGTCTTGGATGAGGACATTTTTACCCGGCGCTGTTTTTACCTGGCGCTTTTTGAGATGACCCTATTTTTGACGTGCTATTTTTAAAGCGGCATTCTTGATGGGGCAATTTTTGACGGAGCTGTATTAGATGGAGACATTTTTATCCAGCGCTATTTTAGATGGTACAATTTTTGACGGGGCTGTTTTCGATGGAGACATTTTCGCCCGGCACTGTTTTTACTTGGCGCTTTTTGAGATGGTGCTATTTTTAAAGCATCATTCTTGATGGGGCTATTTTTGACGGAGCTGTTTTGGATGGAGATATTTTTATCCAGCTATTTTTGATGGTCTAATTTTTACCCGGCGTTATTTTTAGCTGGCGTTTTTTGATATCGCTCTATTTTTTACATGCTATTTTTAAGGCGCCATTCTTGATGGGGCTATTTTTGACGGAGCTGTTTTGAATGAAGACATTCCTATTCGGCGCTATTTTTGATGGTACAATTTTTGACGGGGCTTTCTTCGAGGAGGACATTTTTATCCGGCGCTGTTTTTACCTGGCGCTTTTTGAGATGGCGCTATTTTTGACGTGCTATTTTTAAAGCGCCATTCTTGATAAGGCTATTTCTCACGGGGTTATTTTGGATGAGGACATATTACACGGCGTTATTTTTACCCAGCGCTATATTTTAAGTTGGTATTCGTGATGGAGCTATTTTTGAATTGGGACATTTTTACCCGGCGCTATTTTGCTCAGAGTTATTTACGACGGCGATATTTTTGATGGTGCGGTATTCGACATCGACATTGTTACCTTGCACTTTTTTTGTGGCAGTATTTTATTGCGCATTTTTTGATGGCGCTATTTTCGTCTGCGATGTTTTTCATGAACTATTTTCGAGGCGTTCTTTTGTTCCCCAATTATTTTTTGAGGTACTATTAACCGTAGATGCCCTAACTTTGAAGATAAGTTGTTATACCAAAATTGATCCTGCTTCAACTAAGAAGCTTTACAATACTGTGGTTTCGAAATTATAAATTGCCTTTTGCAAAAATATACACGGCTCTTCTCCAGTTTTCTTCACAAATTTGTTTTACCAATGGTTATTAAATGAAATTTTAAATTTGGAGACAGTAGAGACAGTGTATCAGATGAATCAAAAGCCAGAATTTTTACCTTTTTGAAATTTGGTTCAATGCATATTTTTATTATCGAACATAAAATCCTATTTATTTTATTGTAATTCAAGTACAAACTTATAAAAATCGGTTTGTAATTGGAGATACAATAAAACATGAAATTCTGTTTTCCCGGAATTAGTAATGCACGTAATGTATTAGAAATAAACGACATACGCTATAAATGCGTTTTTAAAAATGAAATTATGATGATCTCATTATAAAGCAATTTGTTGAAATGCGGACATTCCCCGATGTTTGACCTTTTGCTGCGGCGGCGTTTAAAAGTAAAACAACCAAATTTTCTTCCCTACGTGCAAATAACAGAGTCAGATGTAAAACTGAACTATTTTTTTGGACTAAAAGCAAACTTATATCCAGGAATTAATAACTTATTTTAAATTTATTTCGTTTTTTTCTCATCGACCTATTACAGTATATTAGACTTATCATTAGATTATAAGCTTCACAAGGTAGTTTTTGGACTTTTTAATATGGAATATCAAACTGTTTCTTAATCTGTTTTAATTATTGTAACAATTAGGAAAATGTTTATAGTGTTCTGTAAAGTATTTCACAGTGGAAATTACATGTTTGTAACAATACGAATTGTTACGTATAGCAGTATGATTTCTGTAAAACATCGAATATTAGAATATGACGAACATTAAGCAGCTTTTGTCAGTTACAACTAGAAACTACCATTAAGATTATGAAAATTCGGTAATTAATGCATACCTTAGCCACATTCCCCTCCAATTAAAAGAAAATTTGAAATTGTTACGAAGTAAAGTTAGTTTGCCGCCAAGTCTTAGCTTGTGCGCTCTTACACAGCAATGTACTGAATTGTGTGTTTCGTTTTGTTAGTGGTTGAAAAAATAGTAACAAAGTTAGTACTTGTACTAAATGAAAGCGGAAAATCTAGTATTAATTGTAGTCCAGTGGTGTTTTCCGCAAAGATAAATATTTCAGTCTTTCCTTTTTTGTTGATTTATCATTGTTTAAAAAGTTCTTGTTCTTCAGCCAAATAAAATACTTCATTAAGTACAGGGTGTTCAAAAAACTACTTTTGTTGAGTTATAATTATGAATTGTACAAGGCTACCAAATAATCTGAATTCGAGGGGGCATTTTTGAAAGAGCGCGGAGTTTCTGTCTGAGAAAATGTAGAGCTTGTGTTCGCATGGAATGTGAAAATTTTAAAAAACCTCTTTATCATTCTAATGGTGTATTATTGGCCTTAAATTTAAAAAATCTTGTCGGACTTCTCAACTTGTTTGTAATCGTACTATACATTTCCCTTAAATATTTAACGCTTTTACAACACCCTGTGTGCCTTACGCCGAATACAATTAATACTAAAAATAAACGCAAATCGAATATCACTCAAATTTAATTAAAATTGTATAATAAAAATGTGAATAGCTTGAAAATTAAAGATGTCTGTTTCCACTAGGTGACGTTTTCGCCAACCCTCGACTTTCATTATCAAGATCCGACCGTTCACAGCCGAGTTTGAGACGGAAAAATTAATCAGATTTCCTACTAATTTAAAATACAAACTTTGCGAGTGTTTCCAACCCCAAAAGCTCAACCCTTGTTTCCACTCGGAAAAGTAGAAAAGCTCCTCCTACGAAACGTGCCTCCTACGCTCTGACGTCATTTTGCGCGCGCAAATATTGAACTAGGTCACCTATCGTGACCTCTAGACCGAGCTTTTGGACGAACCTTAGACCGTGCACAGCTTCCAGAAGCTCCAGCATTCACCATGGCCGTGAACACGTCTAACTTCAAGCTGAACCCATCAATAGCCAATCTCAAATATTCAGGTAAGTTTAGTTCTTGTTAACATCCATTGGGATTTTTAAACGAAAATGGCGGAAAAGCTTTGCCGTGAGATCTGTTTTAACAGTCTTTATTTTATGTACCACGTTAGATTTTTCAAAAGAAAATAAAAAGGAATAGCGTAAGCATAGTATTTTAACAATTTTGTGTTATTTTGTTATAAAAAAAATATCTATAGAATCAGCCATATTTTGTACATTATTCTTTCTGCAATTGTTTGTATACAACTTAAGCAGTTTATAGTATAAATTTCATGTAAATGAAAATTTCTTTACTATATTGTATTTTGTTAACATAAGTATTGGCAAAATTCCAAGGGCACTCTGCGCATGTGCAAAATGATTCTTTGTGTAAAACATGTGAAAGCAAAAAATTAGTAATGCTGCCAAAAATTGGATTAGGCTATTTCAAATTAAGAAAAACTACCATTATTTTAACGTATCATCAAATAAGATGTATGATCTTGCTTTTACTTATTACTTCAAATTTAACCGAATGAGATAATGTCGGTGAATAAGCGGCTATTAACAAAGTACCACGTTGAGAAATTAATTTACCCACGGACAATTTGCACAGCAAAACGAAATTAACCTTGATACTCCAATAAGTAAGGTTCCTATAAAGCATATGTAAGTTGCAAAAATATATTTCTTTGTATTTTTAGTTATTACTATTGATATAATTTCGTAGAACATGATTAGGAAGTGAATATTACTGAACTGTTGTTAAAATGAAATGCTATATGATAAAAGTTCTTATAAAAGAGTGTCATAATATTAAATAATTTGGGGTTATCTGAAAAATAAATAAAAACTGGTGTAAAGTGTTCCAAGAAAATTAAATTCAAAAACAGTAAATAGTGAAATTGTTATAATATATTCTGCTTAGGTTTCCTGTATTAAAACTGCATGTTTGATATTTCTTTTAGTAAGAGATTTAAATGCTTATGTAATTTACAAATACTGCAAACTTTTGGTATTTAATAAGTAAATATAACACTATCTATCATATCGCATTTAATTAATATTAAATTTAACAAAATATCGTAAAAGAATGATACATTTATAATATTTTAATAATATTAGGTATTTATTTTTGCTTTATACATATTTCTACATGCAAAATGTCATTTTCAAAAAAATTTAATGTATTAAATATTTGTAGCTAGGACAACAGCACACTGGATATTGATTTCGGACTTGGCTCTGCTCTTCTATTCCAAAACTTCCAATATCGGGGAATTTATGAATTCAGTTTGCTCATTCATTAAAGGTGTTTGTTAAAGTGTTTTTGTGAATTTGAAAGGTCTCGAATATATCCAATGTACGGTTATCATCACTTCTAAGAATATTGATGCTTTGACATCAAATAATATAATAACATGTTTACATTTCTGTGATGATAAACGTAAATTGGATATACTCGAGGCCTTTCAAATTCACAAACACACTTACACCTTTAATGAATGAGCAAATTGAGCTCCTAAATTCCC
>JABXWE010014294.1:0-42387 GCA_014611495.1 Limonius californicus
TAAGATGTAAGATATAATATAATATTTTTCGGTATATTTTTTAGGTGTGGCATTTGATACATACAAGAGCAACTATTGTATGGAATACAAGTTTGCTGAAAGGTGGCGTTTTAAAATGAGACAAATTACACTTTCATCAACCGATTCTCCTTTATGCTGGTTTATCAAAAGTAGTTGGTGAATTAGCATTAGACTTATAAGATACTAATAGCTTTAATTGAGCAAAGTAGTTTAAATTCTCCTCTCAGTATCCGCGTCTCGATTGGCTGTTGCTAATCATTATGTCTATGTTAACTTTAGATATTGTTGACTTGAATAGATCTGTCGATGTCACACCAAACCACACTCTAGTAGATTTCGTAGTCTCGATATTCTACGCCGTCCGACTTTACGTTTGCTTTGAATTATGGGTTATAAAAATTCCTATTTATTGTTCCGTCATATGTCTCACATATGGGAGTCTTTGTTTCGATATAGTGAAAATGATTTCAACTTCATTTCCCAGCACTTCAACATTAGTTACTCTATCCATCCATGAGATGCGTAACATGCGTCGATACACCCACATTTTGAAGGCTTCGATTATCTTCGTTATTTTCGAGTTTAACGTTAACGTGTTGAATTCCAAACCATATAAATTTTAAAATCGTTTTATTAAATATACGATGAACTATACTTTCAAAATAAAAAATATATCAATTTCCAAATATTTCCATCTGTATAATATTTAATATGATACAGTAGATAAAACTGCTAAGGATATTCTTTAGAATATATAGAAATGCCCAAAATTACTAACTATACTGTCCCAAAAACGTCTATTTCAATATCCATTACTCTCTAAAGGTAACAACATTTCGTTTAAACGTTCTGCAAGTAGGTATATACAATTTCTGTATAATTTACGCATCGCAATCCAAATGCATGTATAATTTTCCCAACATAAAATATTCTTTATTACATTGCCGTTTCAGTGTCATAAAATATTTTAACGCGGTGTATTTCAAAAGCTTCGTTATAAGCTAAACGAGCAGAAGAAAATTGTATAGCTTAGCTGAAAATGATACAGAAGTTGTATTTTCTCTTTATAGATGCTCTAACATTCCTAGTGTAATTTACAGTTATCGCGTGTAAAACTTTGTGTTGTAAATATTCACTGCAAGGAATTAATTCGTTTTGCTTCTTAATTCTTCTTTAATTTCCTATCCTGAGGGCACCGGTGCAGATAAAAACAACACCGTCTGATTGCGAAACGTGCAGGAGGATATTAGTCTTAGAACGCAGAGAGATGAGAGACGTCCGGGTTTATTGAACGTGGAAGTCTTTCGCATTCATTTAGTTTAGGAAATACCAACCGGTATTTACGGAAAAAAGTGCGATAAGATGTTTTTATTACAGATGTTGTTTCACAGTTTGTTTATTACAAAACGGTGAATTTGACAGACTATCTTACATATTACTAATAAATCTCTTACGTATCGTGCATTTGTGTATATGTAAGGTAATAAAAATTAGTAAGAAATTAACATAATTGTTTTGGTTTCAGTGTAACTGATATCAAATTTTAGAGAATGGTTTCTAAATGCATTAGATATTTTTTAAATGACAAAGCGCTGACTAAAATGCAGGAAACTTATCAAGTACAATCAATATGTTTTCAATACCGTTCTCTCTGCGTGTTAGAAGGCTTATTCGGAAACTAAGAGTCGTTGGAATATTCCCGTCGAATGAAGGGCGTAGCCAACTTGCTGCATTGTGGGTGCTCTAGGGATTGGGATGACCTAGCCACACGTCAAAAGAATAATATGTTGCCAAAGTTTACCGTAAAATATGCGAGGTTTATGGTCCAGGCATCGTAAGTAAAGGAAAGATGCACAGAGACTAGTCTAGGACTTTTATAGATGGCCGAACAAGCCAGCATAAATTACCTTCCCACACAACCCAGTTAATGGCCTCTGCACTGATTTTTCTACATCGCTACGAAACTGATGGCGATGAATACCTGAATCACATTATGAAACCCAGCAACAATCAATCAAACGGGCTCAGCAGGTTGTAATAATTAACAATACATTTATAAAAATTACACTAAACAACATCGTAGAATATGAAAATATGAAAACTCTTCAAGTATAGTATTTCTTAACAGAAATACTAAACTTGAAGAGTTTCTGAACCAAAATAAATTGGCCGCTATACACTCTGACTTTGGTTAGGTGAGCAACAACGTCTTTCTCACCAAATTTAATCTAAACATTTGGTCAGTACAGTGTACATGCAGTAACTTGTCACTTGACGAACTTGGATTAATATGTTCACATGTGGTTACTACTTGAAGGTAGTTTACTAACTATATAGGAAGTAAGGTTAGGTTCTTACAAATTATAAAAATTTGAATGAGCGACGTGGTAAACCGACAATGTTTAACTACGTCAGAGTATACGTTTTACATGTTGAGTTTAGATATAAATCTACTAAATCCAAATTACTAGGTATGCGTTTAGATTGGAGATAGTCGACTATTATATACCCTGTAATTATTATCCCTGGAAGAGCATACTTTTAGATGTATTACTTATATGTTATATAGGGTGATTACTTTATCTTGTAACAGGTAGATAGGCACACACATTACAGCAGTCTGTATTCCATAGGTATTTTACTAAACTTTATTTGTTTAAATAAATAAAAATCAAAGTAGATGCATTGGATGTACCAGGAAACTACAAAGTAACTATTTACTAATAAATAAGATATAGTTTTGAAATAGGTACATTTACAATATTTATTTCTTATAATTTAAATAAATAAAAATCACATAGAAAGCTAAGATAGCATAAAAATGTATTGATATAACAATAAAATCAACAAGAAAAATCAGCTAAATAAAAAAAGAAAGAAGAACACTAACTAATGACATTAATAAATGTTCAAGCTGCCGTCCACCTTGCTGTTCACGTAAGTCAACCCGCCGTAGAAAAGAATTTTGAACACGAGTTATCATGTATGGGGCGATTGACCTATATGATTTAATTTTTCTTTCTCGTAAATCTTCCTGGGTTTCTACGGGAATTTCCTAGACGTCGTTTTTAACTTTATCCCACAAAAAGAAATCTAACGTAGTCTACGACGTGGAGGCCAAGGATGCACTTCTTGCAATTAATCTGTTGTGAAAAGTTTCATCTTGGTAGTTTCTTACAATTCTGTGGAAGTGAGCAGGTGCTTCGTCTTTTTGAAACCACATACGCTGTCTAGCATAAAGGAGAATGTCTTCTAAAAACTGATGCAAAACATTTTCTAAAAATTGTAAATATATTTCCCGATTTAAACTGCCCTCAAAGAAGTGAGGACAAACGATAAAGTTGTCAACGTTACTACACCACACATTTACAGTAAAAGTTCTTTGAAAGTGAGCTTGTCGAATCCAATGCTGGTTATCTAATGAATAGAAATAGAAATTGTGTCTATTTACACACCCATTGTTACTTAACGTGGCTCCCACAGAAAATATAATATTTCTTAATTTCTAATTGAAATTATCACAAGAATTCATACAAATCAATAACTTTGTACAGCAGTTTGTTAAATTATGACAAAACAGTAGTTGACATTTTCCTGTCCAAAGGCCCCTTAGTGTGAAAAAATATTTTTTATGGCTAGAAGGAAAAGTTAACTATGCATTTCATGCACAAATGAGAGGTGTATCCTACCTACTTGTTATAAGATAAACTGATCACACTGTATAGTTAGACTTCAAGGTATTTTATAAATACCTTGAAGTGAAGTAGCAAGCAGATGTTATAACTTAACCTATGTTTATTATATAAACAAGAGTTATAATACATAGATTGTCGTTGACGTATAAAGTCGCCAGTGTTCAGATTAAATGTTATAACCCAAAGGTATATTAAAAGTATTATACCTGTTTTAGTGCACCTACATAAGGTTCAAAAATAATAATTATCCCGATAGTTAAAGTAGTATGTAGGAGGTGTGTTTAATTGAAACCCATCATTGCTTTATAAAAAGTTTATTCAATAATTTAATTACAAATAAGTATCGTCACAGTTAAGACACCTATCCCATTATGTTACTAACCGACGTATATTCTGCTCATAGAATTCCTGTGGCTGCTGATTGCAGAAGTCTTCCATAGCTTCTGTGTCAGATTCAAAATGCCGACCTCTTAATGCCTTTTTCAGCGGTCCAAAAATATGGATACCGCAAGCCGATAGATTCGGGCTATATAGTGGATGCTCTAAAACTCTCAATTTCTTTCGTTGAAGATTTTCCTTTACCACATTAGCAACATGAGGCTTAGCATTGTCGTGCAGCAAAATGACCACAAGCGTAAGTTTCCCTGGACGTTTCCGTCTTATTGCTTGATATCTTGATGAAGCTTGTTGTTTCATTGTACAGATTTGAATTTACATTTACTCCAGGTTCCTTAAACTCTATTAACAAGGGTCCTTCATGGTCGAAAACAAATGTTAACATCACCTTGCCTGCAGAAGGGTGTGTTTTAAAGTTCTTCGGTGGTGGTGAACTTGAATGTTTCCACTACATCAACGATAACTTACTGGATGGCTCGCAGTAATGGCACCAAGTTTCGTCACCAGCAGCTATTGACAGAAGAAAGTTATTACAATTTTGCCTACAGTCTGTGAGGTGTTGCAGATATAAGCCCATTCGCAAACACTTTTGTTCATTAGACAAGAGACGAGAAATCCATTGCAAACAAACTTTGCTGTAACCCAGCAACCGAGCAATACTATGGACAGATCCTACACTCGTACTAACAATTTCTGAAATTTCTCTAACTGAAATTCGACGATATTCTCTAATAAGGCCTTCCACACATGCCATATTGTTTTCTGTTAATGCAGTACACCGTGCACCTGGTCGCGGCTCACCCATAGTCCCCTCTTTTCCATTCTTAAATTTTCGGCACCGTTCCTTCACAGTTGCATACGCAATACATGCATTTCCATAAACTGCTTGCATTCGCGTATGAACCTACAATGGCTGCACACCCTCGGCGCAAAATAATTGTAGGACCGCACGCTGATCAAACTTCAGTCAGAATCAAATTCAAACGCCAGAAACGTATTAATGTGTTGCTTACAAACACTACTAACATTAGCAAACGTCATTTGAACTATTACATTTGTTTTTAAGGCAAAGTTGATGAAAGATGGGTTTCAGTTGAAAAAGCCTCGTATGTATATGTAGCGAGATTAACCAGTAATTGCTTTACTGTATAGGAGTAAAGTGAAAGACTGCTGGAAATAGTTTTCTAGAACCATTGGTCAATACTGTTAGGTGTTCATTAACAAGTTCCCGCTATATCTAATTAGAAACGCATTCATGCTGCCTTTCGTTTTAAGGGTTGATGCAATGATATAGTGCTTATAATGCGGATGTATGTATGTTGTTATTAAAATATACATAGATAATTACTCACCTTGTTACTCGCATTACCTCACATTTAATAGTTGTGGTTTTAACATGGTACTTAACTATAAGCAATTCTGCAAAACAATAATTTAAAGCAGAACGAAAATAACGTATTTCTAGTCAAACTAGAATACACCGAATTGCATTGTGGTATGAAGTGCTTTAACAAAGTATTTACCAATCGTAATTTATACAAGCTAAGCACATCATTCAATATAGCTCTTTCACCTTTATTTTAGCAGAGCGTATGTTCCTGTTCTTTAAATCAGTGGTTCTCAGTCGGGTTTTAATGGAACGCAAAGATGAAGCGCGACTAGAATAGCGTTGAGAAGCATAAGCAAATTAAAATACAAGGTATTAATACAGAAATCTTGACGTTGCATTAATTTGTTCGTCGTACCGCACAAAACGCCTAAACGAATTGTCACTATTAAATCCATCTTCTTATTTTATCATGAATGATTTTATAATAATTGGCATATATATTAGAACGGCGATTTTTTATCAACATGAACAACGCGGAATCAGTACGAAATTGTTTATTAATGGATACATTAACACCAATTTTGTATAAGCATTAGTTGCGCAACTTTGTAATTTTTTAAATGGCTCAAAACTTTATAGTGGCCGCTTGCTTGATATTACTAAAATATAAAGTAGCAACAGAAACCACAAGCTTTTGCAAATGGACATTAAAGATTCCTCTTTCTAAGGGTTCTATACCGAGATATTTCAAAAACCAGACAAAAGTCAAAATGTTACCATAACTTAATGTAGACATAGTCTTACTTGTCTAAATTTGGAATTTTGAAAAGCGTATGCTTTGAATGTCGTTTCCAATGATTGTAACTACTTTAAACAAAGGCAACTTGACCTAAAAATATTTTGGCATAATAGGGTAACCTTCCAACAGATCGATTAGGTTAATTTGTTAAAGCACATCTGACGTTCCCCACGACTGTAATAAAAAAATTTTGAAAAGTACTGTTACAAATCAGTCAGTCGATATGGAACTTGCCAAATGTTACATTAAAATGCTTTTGTGATGTAGGTTTCCGTTGCGAGAAAGAAATCTAATTTAAGGTTTATTTAACTACGAAACCTATACTGTTATTAAACGTCGAAAACGCTTTAAATAAAGTAAATTAGTTTAAAAAAGTTGTATATTTATATTCTAAACCAGATAAATAATATTCCCAGGAAAGTGGTGAAATGGGCTTAAAAATATGAATTGCATATAGAACTCGCAACATAAAGGAAGGCTTGTCAGTACAAATTATAATGTATATATTTGACAGTAGATATTTCAGGTGTTCAGTCAGCTGTGCTACAAAGGCCTGTCGTTGCAATTTCACAAATTGTGAGAGCAGGAACTGAACAGTACATCATTGACAAGAGGCAGATATTGTGCCAATAAAGCAGTGTCATTAAAAATATGTGTTATGTGTTGGTTCCTAAAAAAGTGTTGAGTGTAAGTTTTGGGAGGTATAAAAATTTTGTTAAAATATTGTAAGGGTATGTGTGTGTTGAACCTGCGCCTTACACGCGAGATCGGCCATGTGCATATGTTGACCATGACGCCCTTTGGCATGGCTCTCTTCGGGATGGTGTGGCTGTTACGAGTGCGCTCAGAAATGAAACGTTGTGCGAAATGTAGGCGTCAGGAAATAGCGCAAGCTGAGGAACAAGCTTCCGCTGCAACTTTTTTTACCATAGATACCCCCTCAACAGTACCCTGTCCAGATACCTCGAGTCCGGGCCATACTTTGGCGCCTACTACATATTGCGAAGTCCATGGTTTTAATCCGCCCAAAGAAGGTGAGTAAATGAACGGATTTTACATAATCGATTGCATTCTAATTGGTAATTACTTAATCTATACTTCTGTTCAGTTAATTTGCATATTTAAATTAGCTATAAAGGAAAATTATTGCTTAGTCTCCCGTTTTATTTTAACTGCCGCAATAATTCTAACATAATGTCCAATTAATTAGCAATACTGAAGATATATACATTTTATAGCGTTCGCTTCGTTTGTTATCTGCATAGCGAAATTATTTGACTACTGTTTTCAAGACATCGTTAAAGATTTTCCGCCACTGTTAGGCAATTTGATTAGTTTCTAATTTTTTGTCTAGTATCTTATTTACGATGAGCAATCGCTAATTCAGAATGTATGTAATCCTTTTAATGAAAATAACGTCTATCGACGTATCATTGCAAAATAATCGTAGCTCTGGCAACCTGAAATATGAAATATGTATGTATTAATATATGTGTTGTCTGTTATAAATCAAATTTTTGGGAGTACTAATACTTATGCTATCCGATCAATCAACATTATCGTTTCTGTGCATTCTGTGGCTACTTTTGTGTGTTAAGATGCACCATATAGTTTAGATCGAAACATTCAACCTAGCATTTAAATTGCCTATTATCTTTGATTGGTTATATGATGAATTCCTTGAACGTTTATTAATTGATTCTGTTTCACTTCTTAGAACTTAATAAAAGTTATTAGATAACCAGTAGTTGTATGTACGATATACATATTGTCACGAAGAGGATTTTGTCCATGTCGTAAGTATGACTTGTTTAATCAAAGCACAACCTTTCAACGTCTAACTTACTGCTTAACTTTGAGTAACTAACAACTGTCCATTGTGTGTGTGTATGTAAAAGCAAAGAAAACCAACAACTTAAGCGTGGACATCCTGGTATTTGTATTTATGGGACCCTACCTTTGCTTCCAAAATAAAGCATGGGCCTTATAATAAATAAAATAAGAGAGATTTCAGTAAGTCTGTTTCTGCAAACGTATAAGTCAGACATGTTGCTACCATGTGATACTTATAAGAATGTTAGATTTACTTGATACAAGCTTTCTATCAATTTAGGTAGAATTTACCGATCCTGCCACAACGTTAGAATGGTAGAATATATTATAATCTATGCATCCGTTTTTAAATTTGATACAATTAGAATGTAAATTAGTATTGTGAAAGGCTTAGGAATATTTCCAGAATTATTATTAAAATACACTTCTAGTTTTGCTAGTTACAGTATCCGCTGTAAATGGAACACCTGGTAAGAAATTAATAAAACCTGTTTATTCGTTACATAAATGGAATTTCTTAACCAAAATTTGAAGTTCTTGGCTAAATAATTTCATTTTTTTCTGCAAATTTCCACCCGTTCTAAGGTCTAAATCTCCTCCAAACAGGAAGATGATGAACAGTATATTTTTTCTTGTTGTAGTAGTACTGGCATTATTCTAGAGAGCCTTGGGTTCATGTATTGGGGAAGTTTGACATGGCGTATATGGAAGCTTTGATCGTATTCAATAAGTATCAAGGATATTTTTATTGAATGCACCGCTTTTTCAGAAGCTTATTCCACGTGTTCCGTAGATTTTGTCTAATTTAAACCGATTGAATGTTACTCAAGCCCATTATTTATATAAGAATAAAGTAATAAGTCAGTTAGATGTACCAATGCTTTAACCATACTGAAGAACTAAATTAGTTTCCCCTTTCAAGTTCTAAAAAGTTTAAACTTTGTATTAAGTTTTAAGTCTAAATTTTTATAGAATTTATAATATCTGTTTTGCACTCGTATTATTATATGATTAAGATTATTAACTAAGATTTTTGAGAAATGGTGGTTACCATAAGCGTTTAATTACTTCAATGTCACTAATTTTAAAGTTCTGCAGATCTCTAGACACACCCTATATAATTTTAAAAATAAAATAATTTCTATAATGCTGTGCAATGGAACTTAAATCGAAGTAAATTTTCATTGACGTTACTTCGAACTATTGATGGTACGCTCGAGTAGAGAAAAGGCTATTACCATTAGCATCTACATTCCACTGTCGCTGTAATGTGTTCTACGTTGTATACTGTACAAAGTATGTTTTAACTTATATAAGGCAGAATTTTCTATACAATGTAATTTGAATATTTTCTTCACATCTGTGTATGCACACATCTCAATCCCACAATATAATTCCCATTTTCCTTGTAGATTTGATAAAGAAATACAATTTCCTCTTATTCCCTGCCATTTATTTTTAGGAAGTTGCTTTTATTGATAATCGAACACCTATATTTCCCTAACAACGTCTGAATTTTCCAGGAATCTTAATATATAGAGCAATCGAATTTATTTTGGGCGGTAGCTAGCAAGTTGCTACAGTCTGTAAATTTTATATCCGCACTATTTTACGAAAGTCTTTTGTAAATTATTTATATTTATTGGTATTATTCTGCACCGACGTTGATTAATTAGTTACGGTTTAAATTATGTGTAAGTATTGATAATCCTTAGATGTAAACTAATTTTTTGTGAATACTACATACGAACCACTAGGCAGCTTAGAAATAATCGTGTATAGAATATTAGAAATATTATTATTATTTCTTTCTGGTTTATTTATTTATTTATTTATTTCAGAACAAAACAGGCAACGCCTAATTACAATGTTCCCTTAAATTTAATGTATTACAACATTTTTGGCTTATAATGCCTACATACTTAAAGCTAACGTAGAGCAGTCAAGCGCCCAAGAATACCATGTCAGTAGTACCTAGAATTTCCATTAATGTTGTTTTGAACTTTTTTTCCGTCATTGAGAATAAATCTAACTGATAATTAGTGTTAATTACATTAAACATAGAACAAACTTTAATAATTGGAGACCTTTTCTTATGATGAACTCTGGAATTGGGAATATGAAAAAGTATACGACTTCTCGATCGGTAAGCTGGTACATAAAAAGAAATTTGCGCTAATAATTCTGAACAATTAGTTTTCATATTTAATAATTTGTACAGAAACATGTTGCACAGCATAATTCGCCTCTGAGCTAATTTTACAATCTTAAATTCTTGTCTAACTCGTTGGTACGATTCAAAACCGGGATACCTGTTATACCTCTTGAAATATAAGTATTTGAGAAATAAATTCTGAACGGTTTCAATGCTTTTACTCTGCATAGCACCACCAGGATCCCAGACTACGACACAGTATTCCAGTCTTGAACGCACAAAGGAGTTAAACAGAGTTATTATTGCATGTATATTACGAAATTCCGTGCAACGTCTTTTTATAAATCCCAAGTTTCTCATACTATTACTTACAACATTGTCTATGTGCTTCTGAAAGTTTAGTGTTTTGGTAAACGTAACCCCCAAATCGCAAACTGTATCAATTTCTTTGAGATTCTTATGATTGAGGCTGTAGGAGAATTTAAGTTCTTTGTTCTTAAGGGTAAACGACATTTTTTTACATTTTCCAGCATTGAAGTAAAGTTTATTATCATGAGTCCAGTTCACAAGTACTTGTAGGTCATCTTGCAGCATCTTAGCATCATTTAGATTAGATATAGTTTTAAAGATTTTCAGATCGTCTGCAAATAATAAACATTTACTGTGTTTTATCTGTTTGGTTATATCATTAACAAAAATTAAGAACAAAAGAGGCCCCAGGTTGCTGCCTTGTGGCACCCCAGATGGCATTTTGTATTTGTCTGAACAATTCCCTTGGATGCTGACATACTGCAATCGATTTTGTAAATATGATGTGAAAAGTTGGATTAAGGGTTTAGATAAATTACACTTTAGAAGTTTACTTAACATGATATCATGATTCACTCGATCGAATGCCTTGGAGAAATCTGTAAAAATTACATCAACCTGAGAGGCAGCTTCAAAAGCATCACAAATATAATTTGAAAATATTACTAGATTTGTCTGAACAGATTTGAGTTTAAGAAACCCATGCTGGTCAGGACAAATATTCGGTATAACATGTTCATAGAGTTTGCTATACAAAATTTGTTCAAAAACCTTTGCCGGAGCAGACAGTACAGATATAGGACGATAATTTTCAATATCCTGCAAACTTCCTGACTTGTGGACTGGCGTCACTTTTGCTATCTTCCATATGCTTGGAAATGTATTTGTTTTTAGGGCCAAATTAAAAATTAGTGTAAGCGGATACGCTAAACTATCAGCACATGCCTTAATAATGTATGGGGGGATGTTATCTGGACCAGCGGATTTCTTTGGCTTTAATCGTTTTAAGGCTTTTAACACTTCATCTTCAGCCACATTATTTATTCTTAATATATCTAAATTTATTGCTTAAACAATATATTGTATGTGGCTACCTCTTTTTTTGTGTAGAAGTTCTACATTGTTTAGTTTAATTTTTGTATGTCAATTAATATAGCAAAACTTGCTGATATATAAAATGTTCAATTATTCAATCATGTTTTTTTCCGTTTAAAGTTAGTTAGTGATTTAATATGTACACAGCCAACCCCTGCAACAGTGGTAATTGCATTGTGGGTTAGTCGATAAATTTATATTTAACCTGCTGGAGGGTTCGTTTCCGTTCCCGGTTTAGCTCAAACATATGCTGCACACTGATGATGTGTAATTAATTCTCCGTAAAACGAATTTCCTGGAGTTAGAAACGCAATCTTTAACATTTAATATAGTTCGCCCTTCAAAAATTGTGTTAACCCATAATTCCGTCATTTAGGTCGATACGTAATTTGACTTTATTGGAGAACGAGCTGTGTTCGTTCTGTCGCCAATAACTTCTACTTTGTTTCACTTTACGATTCCGCACTTTCGTGTCCTGAAAGCATTATCGTTAGATTACTTTTAGATATCTGAATTTATGTGAAATCTATACATGTCATACGACGAAGCGGTAACATATCCGCTTTGTAAAATACTACTTTTCTGCAAGGTAAGAAACTTTTTGATTGCAGGAAGTAAATTGAAAAGAATGGACTTTTTTCGTACATCACTTACGTTAATAATAATTCTACTTCGTTTACAAATATTAATCTGTACAAACTTTTTACAAATATAAGTATAATAGATATGGTCTTTTATGAAAGACAATGTTTTACCCAACAAGCAAGTTGAGGAAGCTGAATATATAACGACTTTTAAATAGAAAAATAAAGCAGCTAATTTTATTGACATTAGTAAAAATGCTGTTACGAATAGCAAGTAGCGTTTTTAAGTGATATTCGTTCTAATAGAATAATTTAACATATAAAACTTTTATGTACGAGGTGTGTTCAATTGAAACCCATCTATGCTCTATAAAAAATGTATTCAGCAAGTTAATTACAAATAATTACCATCACATCTAAGGCACCTATCCCATTGTTTTTTTTACTAACCGACGTATACCCTGCTCGGAGAATTCTTGTGGCTGCTGCTTATTGAAGAAGTCTTCTAGAGCTATCTGTACTTCTGCTTCAGACTCAAAATGCCGACTTTTAACGCCTTTTCCAGCTGTCCAAAAATATGGAAATCGCAAGGCTCTCTGATCAAATTGTTTTCGTTATGTACACTAAATCTCTCAAATATTAACAAGTATTTTAAAAAAGTGACAAACCAATTTGTTGTTTTGCCTTGCAATAATTACTAACCGTTAACGCAACTATAAGTTTTATAGGTAACACAGAATAATCTTTACTAACCTGTTTAAGCCTAAGATTCACAATATATATGTTTTTATTACTCTTTAAATATTGTGAAGTTTTCCTTATTTAATTTAATTTCTCTGGATATTGTTTGTGTAAGAGATGAACAGGTAGCCGCCAGCATTGTTGATTCCCAAGTTAACATTAGTAAATACTAGACTGATACTGCACTAAAGGCACCCAAGCAACAATGTAAGATATGTATACACTTGAAAACATGGAAGCATTTAACTGCATAAAATATGCACAATAAACATAATATAGTCAAATCCACATCTAGTTACTATACTTATATACAAAATAAGTAAGAGTGAAAATAAAACTACTCGTACATTGCTCAAAATAAAATAGCAATCATTTCTAACAATTGCCACAGTTTTGTTTTGAATTGGTATTTAGTTTTGAAAATCAGGATAGTATAGCTTAAACATGACATTACAAGATTGCACATACTATTTCGTAAAGAATTAACCACCTGTTGCATAAAGTCTGAAGAATTGAACAATGTCAAAAAAGTAAGTGACTTTTGTGTTTTTAAATTAATTATTTTTCCTCTAGCTCTTATAACAGCACTCAAACTTCCTGGCGTGGTACGAATAAATCCTCCGGTAGATTTTTGTGGAATACTTTGCAATTCTTCTAGAAGGACAATTTCTAGTCCTTGGATTGTCATTGATGGGTTTGGACGGGTTTTGATAGCTTTCCTAAGCAACCCTACAGATGCTAGAAGCTAGATGAAATTTACATATGAGCTATATGCCGGCAAATTCATAGTTCAAATTTCTTGATCACTAATATAATCGTTGGATTGGCAACATGGGGCGAGTGTTGTCATGCACGAACAGATATTCTGGACCTTTATTACGTGCAGAAAGACGTACTTACGTATTTAGTATTTCACTTATGTATTGTCGTGCTGTTCGAAGGAAAATCAGATCGGTTTTACTGTCTATTGTAATATCGCCCCAAACCATTACAGTATTACCAACACAAGATTTAGTTTTTATCACATGTCAGATGATGATGATGATGATGATGATAATGATGATGTGGCAGGTAAGTAACGTCCTCAGGGCCGTGTCCAAACTCAGATATAATCATCATGACTCGAAACAATGAATTTTAATTAATCTGAAAACATTAAAGGGTAGCAAAGACATAGTTGCCAATTTCTATGTTTTCTAGCAAATTGCTTGCCTATAAGGGTCTTCCAACCGGGGTACTTTTGCAGATTTTCTAGAAGTAATTTGAGCTTCGTGTAATGTGTTTCTTACTGTTTGATCACTAATCGATCTCTTATTGGTTTGCAATAGTCTCTCTACATTGTGCGCACTTGCTGTACGATTTCGAAGCACTTGAAATCGGATGAATCTATCCTCTCCGACATTTCTTTTCTTAGGCGCTTCGATACTTGTCTTCTTACAACATTTTCTCTGCCGGTATCCCTCCCCAGTAGTCTAGATGCAACAGATTGTGTCGTACGTATGACGTTAACCGGTCTTGGTGGTCCAGTGGTTAGCATACTTGCCTTTGGATCCAAGAGACGCGGGGTCGAATCCGGCCGAGCTCGGCGAGTTTTTCTAGTTGGGAAAAATTTTATAGTGCGTCTTCTGTCTGACCAAAAGTAAAGCAGTACGTTCCGTGCTACTACGATGTGTGACACGTTAAAAATTACTGCTGGGGTTGGAACTATCTCAGATAGGCACAATTCATAGTTAGAGTATACAATGGGCCAAATGTGGTCTAAGTGCAAAGAGATGCTTGGAAAACCACTTCCTAGATCTCGTTCAATGACAATCACAAGTTTCACCTACGACGTCAGCACGGATCGGCCGTCTTGCAGCAGTGTCGGTGCGTGTATCTCGTCTTTTGCATTCAAATGCCTTCTTAAATGTAAATCATGCTGCATAGGATTCGTCATGGAGATTTTGTTTTTAAAGTATTAATTTGCAATTGCCACACACTACTATGCCACAGTTAAGTATCCGCTGCATTACCGTTAAACACAATTTGCTAAAAAAACTATTGAAAGTAATAAGTTGAGAAGACCATATCAGTCTTCTGACATGTCAAACTGTCACTCTTATGACGCCATTATCATGTACTGTTTGCTACTTTATATATTTAGTTGTAAAATAGTGACGCTTATTTTATGTATGGTACTAAGAATGTAATTTCAAATTCATTGTCTCTAACAAAACAGGAAACTATTATGCCATTGCAAAACCTTTTCAATTTTAGAAGCGACTAGATCGTTTTATGAGGTATTGGCAGTGAGAACTGCTCTGAGTGGACACTTTTGGAGATTTTGGTGTAGAAGAGATAGTGGAAGCACCCATATGTGGAATGAAGCAGTTGTTAAGATTAATTTTCTTGATATTATGAATGTGAATCTTTACTGATGGATGCAGAACAAGCACGGACTGGGCACTCCTCCGGTAGCGCACATCTGTACTTAAGCATACCACCCTACTAATATCTTCAGCAACAGCAATCTGCTCTATTTGCCACAAAAACTTGACGCACTACACCAGGAGTAGTATTTCAGTGGCACGAAATACTTTAAAATATGTCCAACGAGAATGCCAAAGAAATTAGATAACTCGCCCGCGAACAATCTTGAAGCTGAAATGTTTAAAACTGAGGATATTCAGCGTTATTCTACACTAATAGCATTTTAAGGAGCACCTGTGCTAGGAACTATTAAATACTGTAGCAGCATTTCTAGAAGTCCACTGAATATAATACTCTAAAAATATATGGAAAGGCTCCTGTCATACTATGGCTAGAATCATAAAGACCCCAATTGTAGATGCAGCCCGATTTGGAAAGCTGTGGAGGTGGTATAATGACCCTACTGTTTTGTGGTCTAGGTTTACTTGAGTGTGCTGAACCTCATGTCAGCAGCATGTACTATTTTAATAAAGTATACCCTGTCAATACAGAAGAACGTATCTTTCAGGATCAATTACTTAGACTCTAAAATATTGCAGAAACTTAATTGACATTACCTCTGGAAAATTAAAAATGGTACAAATGCTCATTAAAAACCTCCTACGTAAGTAAGTATCTAAACCTTAGTATCAGTAGGAACAAAAAATTACAAAATAATCGTTACGATAATGAAACTAAGTAGCTGCCTGTCGAAAATGTGTTAACTTTTGATATGGTATGCTGTACAATAAACAACTCACTCCTGAGAGAACTTGATGTAAATACAAAATAATGTTTCTGTTGCCCAACAGAATTTATTGTTTTTGATGGGATGGTATTAACCAATGATTCGTTTACGGAATAGTTTACCGCATGAGAACAATAATTCGATGAGCTATAAAATTTTCCGACCAAGTGACCCTAAGAAATTAAAAAAAAAAACGAAAATGGTGCGAAGGATAGTTGACCGAGAAATATGGCTTAACAACGTTGGGTATGGAACAACGATGAAAAAGAATAGGAATATCTCGTTAAAGACTTAGGTCCAGCAATTTGAATATGGTGACTTCTATTATGTTTCATGGTAGAGGTTTCCCAGCCTCTTCTGGTATCCGCGTCTGTCTTTCCCCTGCTTTAATCTTGTGTACCCTCCATCTATATTGTGTCGTTGTACATGGGAGACTGTCATGCTCTCAAGATATTGAGTGATGAGTTTCATTTTTATATGGTTATTGTTGACTCAATCTAATCGTTTACATTCATTTGTTATTTGTAAAATTTCAGTACTTCGTATTTGGTTCATAGTTTTATCAAATTTGATTTAAGTTTATATTCCCGTTTTTTGTTTCAAATGTCTATGTAAGCGCTATATAATACAGGGACCGGCAGAAAAACGGGACGGTTTTGAAATGGTTTTAAAAATTACGAAATTACAACAACATACATTTATATTACGACAAATGAGAGAAAAAGAATTGCCATTTACTAAAATATATCTTTAATTACTTTATTTGAAAATTATGTCTGATAAGTGACGACCACCATTTCTGACACAGTGCTGCAGCCGTGTTCGGAAATTTCTCATCGCCCTCAGTACCATGTCGTTTGGTATGGCTCGTAATTCATTACGAATTGCTAATTTTAACTCTTGAATGGTACGTGGTCTTCTCACGTAAACTTTCGACTTCAGATATCCCCAGAGGAAATAATCTCACACCGTGAGGTCTGGTGAGCGCGGAGGCCAAGCGAGGTCTCCATTTCTGGAAATGACACGTCCCGGAAATATTTCTTGAACCATTGACGCTCTCGCCGTATGTGCAGTAGCACCATCTTGTTGGAACCATATGTTTGCAGGAATGATTCCATTCCGAGCCAACTCTGGTGCGAGGAAGTTATTCAGCACTTGCACATAACGAGCTGAATTAACAGAAACAGCGTGTCCGTCCTCTTCATAAAAATATGGACCTATTACTCCGAAATTTGCTACAGCGCACCAGACCGTCACGCGTTCACAATGAAGTGGTCTTTCGTGAAGTTCACGAGGATTATCCGTCGACCAATATCGAAAATTTTGCCGGTTTACATACCCAGAGAGATGAAAATGGGCTGCATCGGACATTAGAACGATACTGACACATTAAGAATGTTCAGAATTGACTGGGCACACTCGCTTCGCATTTGGTAGTCACGTTCACTAAGTTCTTGGACTGTCACGATTTTATATGGGTGAAAATGGAGGTCCAGGTGAAGCATCCTTCGAGCACTACGGTCTGATATGTTCAGAGCAGCAGCGTGTTGGCTGGCCGACCGACGTGGACTCCCTTCAACTGCCTGTCGCAAAACCTGGACATTTTCCGGAGTACGAACAGATCGTGGGCGGCCAGAAGGTTTCTTCTTCGCAGCCAAAGATGTTTGCCTAAAATTTCTGACCCAGCGCATTATTGCATTTCGGCTGGGTGTAGCACCATGACGACCGATATTGAACTGTCTTCGGAACAATCGCTGAGTATTGACTACAGAATCACCAGTTTCAAAGTAGGTTTCTACTGCGAAAGCACGGTGGCTTGGGTTCCATTGCTGCATTTTAGCTGTCACTAAATTAAATGGCGTTGATTGAAGCAACCAATTGTCTTTTTCTACGCCACCTACCTCAAATAGGAAAAACGTAAAAACCATTTCAAAACCGTCCGGTTTTTTTGCCGGTCCCTGTATTAACAAAGTTCATTAATTTAAGGTATACGGCAGTCGTTATGGGATTAAATATTAAAATCAGTATAATTAAATTATGTATGTAGTTTATTTTATTGATAAAGATGATTTTGGCTTTTAGGGAGTTTCTGCAACAAAATGTCAGTTTTAATTTTACTTATTGATGTTTCTAAATAGTATCCTTTACTTAATTTAGCTAAAGCTTTGAAGTTCACTTTCACTTGTGATAAAATTACCACATGATCAGCATATAAAATTCGTTTAGAGTCATTTATGAGTAAACTCCTTCTGTAAATATCGTCAATATACACATATGTTAAATGACGTTGGAAAAATCCAACAGACTTATCGCATTTTCTTGTTTGTACTGAATCTTCTTGTTACTGTTCTTTTTAACTTTATTATAATATTGGTGTCCCGGGTTGCGCATATTCGTCGCCCATTCACGTACGATCAGGAGAGTTAAGGCAGCGTTGGCTCCGGTCAGTACTTGGATGGGTGAGCCGAAGGTTGCGTTAACGCGGCGCCTCTCTCCCACGAGGATTGATCACTATGGGAGAATAGATCAACAACCCCCCTTATGGGGGCGACCCTTGCCCAACAATGGGATGTTGCGGGCTAATAATAAAATAAATAATATTGGTGTTCTTGTATGAATTTTTATAGCTTTTGGCGAATAACGTGGTCTTTCTTTATTATCCGATGTATGTTTCTAAAATACATGCACTTCACTTTTTTGTTGCTTCAACATAAATATAGCTACATGCATAGTCGGCCTTTTCGAAAGCTTATTTTTTTTAGAACAAATTTTCTCTTACTTATTATCTTATATTTTATTAACAGAATAAAGTAGACGAATCTCTATGTAGTTACTACAGCTACTGCACCCTCCTTCCTTAAATAGCATTAAGGGTACTTCCCCGGGTTTCCAGTCGTCCCTATAGGGTACTGCAAATATTTATAGGTTTTCCATGGACGGAGGAATTACTCATTCACTTCTTTCTTGGACCCACTCTCGCTTGTCCGTTCTGACCCTGCTGTCCACTGGGGTTGGCAATCGAATCTCTACCAGAGTTGTTCAGGTTCCCGGGGTTTCCCAAGTTGGGGATGATATTAGAATTTGGGTAGAAGAGGTTAATAGTGTTTTTTGGATGCAACACCACGTATTATGCATGCACTACCTCTTTAAACACAAATATGTCGACTTTTACTGTAAAAGTCTAAAAACTAGAGAGGGTTTTCCTTAAACAAATAGCATTTTTTCTAATCTTAAGAGAGACATTTAAAGCAAACATACGCATACGAAGTTCTTGTATTCCTCATTTAGAAAAGTGCAAATGAATATTATGCAGTGAAAAAAAAGCAGAGCACTTTAACGACATATCCCTGCAAGTTGCTAATGGCACAGGCGATCTCGGACCAAAACTATAAACAGTGGGAGTCTCTGTGTAAATTTCAATTACTCCGTCGGTTCGTCGAGGTGCATAATGCAACCGCGGACTCCCCATGCGTTAAATTAACGAACACTCTCACTCCAGCCCCAAGGTGTTAATTTATAAGTAAAATCAAATAATCTTGGCTGCAAATTAGGTTATGGAATTATTTGCACCAAATTATGAGTGAAGTTGTCTTTATTAAAACGCCCTCGCCTTCGGAGGTACTTAATTGAAAAGGGACGTGTTTAAAACGCGAAAAATACAGGAGAGTGCTAAATTATCTCAACATAAAACCTTTAGTCTTTTTGCTTTCCGGGAATTGAAATAATGATGGTTATTTTATAATAATTGCGAAACGAGAAGATTCTTCGAATATTCTAGACACTGTACTCGAAAAAGTTAGTTGCCTTTGTATACAATTTGCCGTTAAATCTTTACTGCTCGATAACTCGTATATCCTATAGAAAGGGTCTGCGCTATAAAAGGATATTTCGCACCGTATCCCGAATATTAAATGCCATAAAAATAGCCATTTATTTGTTATTACTGTAAAATGTTTATCGTTTATTGTTTCTTGTTTGCATTTTATTCTCAAAAAAATTGTTTGCCTTTTGTTGCGAAGGAATTTATAATGTTTATTTTGTGTTACATTAAAACATTTAAAATTATTTGTAATGCATAATACAAGTTGAGCTGATTAAACCAGATTTATTCGGCTAAATGGTAGCTCGGCGTATCTGATATCTCTGTCTTCCATCGCCTCTCTGGCTCCAGCACCCCAAGATCTTCTGGGTCTTCCTCTTTTCCCTTTTCCAGGTGGTATCCATTTAAACAATTTTTTGGGCCATCTATTTTCGTTCATTCTCAGAATGTGACCAAACCACTTCAAACTCCGTTTCTCTACTCTGTGTACCACTGTTTCGTCTACTTGCATACGTCGCCTTATTTCTTCGTTTGTTATTCTGTCGAGCCTGGATATTTTCGCGCTTCTTCTTAAATAATCCATCTCAACTGCGGAGATCTTCCTTTTAGATTCCTTGTTTAAAGTCCAGACCTCACTCCCATAGCACAGGACGGATTCCACTAATGTTTTCCCCAGCATTTTCTTTGTGTTATTTGAGATGTGCTGGTCCCACCATAAAGAATTTAAGCACCCAAGAACTTTCCTGCTTTGCTGTATTCTATATCTTATTTCCTCTTCTTTCCCCAATCCATCTTTGTTTATTATAATTCCCAGGTACTTAAATTTGTTCACTTGCCGTAACTGTACATTATCGTCGATCAAGATGTCAAATCTGTCGCTAGAGTTGACGACAAGGTATTCCGTTTTGGTTAGGTTAATTGTTAGACCCCATGCATTATATTCCTGATACAGTCTACGAAGCATGAACTCCAAGTCATACGAATCTTGTGCTATAACCACTTGGTCATCGGCGAAGCACATTGTCACTAAGTGGTCCTCCCCTATTGGCACCCCCATTCCTCCACAATTTCTTTTCCAGTTTCTTAGGACACTTTCCAGTTAAATATTAAAAAGGCATGGAGAAAGACTGCACCCTTGTCGAAGTCCTTTAGTAGGATGTAGTGGGCTTGAGTACTGTCGTCCGTTTTTAATATATGCTACGTTATCAGTGTATAGTTCCCTAATTATTTCTATTACTTGGCTATTAATGTTTAAGCTTTCCAAGATTTCCCAAAGTCTACTTCTAGGTATTGAGTCGTATTGTGTCAACCAAATAATCATCTCAGGAACATGTTGCAGAAATAATTACAGTGATAGTACGTTTCAGATATTAGTTACTGTTTATTGGATATCTTGTGTTACCTTTTATAGTACAATCGAAACATATTTATGTTTATGTATGCGTATATAAGAATGCAATATTATTTTAAAAGTTACATTGGTGGTTTGCCCTTTTTAATAATCAAACAGATATTATCAAAATTTTATGTGTATGCACATTTGAAAGTTATGCAACCAATAGTAATGAAACTTTACTATATAACTAATTCGAATTTTAAATTAAATCAGCATAAGACAGCTCACTGATTATATTGTGGTAGCACCCAAGTTAAGTTTTCGTATCACGCTTTAATAAGACGCTCTATTAAATATATGAAGATACCCATAAAGTGAAAGTAGACAACGACACAAAACAAGCTTATGTATCACAAACGCTAATGCATTAACCCTGAAAACAGCATAGAAGAGACAGAATTGTTTGCGATTTGTTGATCACATCACTCGAATTCAACTGTATCAGTTGATTTCGATGAACTATAAAAGAATTTAACGCAATAAAAACTAAGCGAACCGTAAACTATGATGAAGATGAACATCAGACTTCACCATCAGACTTACCAAATATATTGTCATTGAAAAAATTAGCGCAAAATGAACTAAATGGGAACAACAAAATCACCGAAACAGAATGAAGATTAGATTTGTACGGGAAATCTTTAGAAAACTTGAACAAACCCAGCAAATTACTCTACTTATTCAAGTATTATATAATATTTCATAATACTGAAAACTAAGGCTGTGATACAAATATTGTGGAATTTCTACTGCGGTATCTAACCATATAATAAAAAAAAACTGCAAATTTTCTATTTTAATCGAATTCGTACGTATGTTTTATTTCTAAAACCGGGTAATAATATTATTTACTTTAGATGCCCTCAATAAGGTTCGAATGTATATACAGTTATTAGAATAAAGTAAAATATCTGCATTTCAACGGTTAACCATTTTCTAACAACAGAAGTAAAATGTAATAAATCGGAAAAATAAAAATTCCTTGAGTTTTGCATTGTCTACCCTGGGCAATATATTTTATTTTGTATTACTTAATATATGCCTCCATAAAATTTAATTTAAATCTTAACAGGAAATAATTTGCTGTCAAAACATAGTTGTTATTTGCTTTTACGAATGCTCTAAAACATATCACAGAGTACAAATAAAAGATAGTACTAGAAAACTTGCAACTTCAAAAACAGGAATAATAAATTGTTTAAATTAACAGTTGCACGTGCATCGTCTCTAAGATGTGTTGTTACATCGCTGGAGTTGTAGGTTTGTATAAATAAACTGAAAATAAATAAGTGTGGCTGGGTCTATAACAAAAATACGAAGAATAGAATTAACTCAGCAAACCATTATGAATACACATATTTTAAATGAAACATTCGCCAAGAAAGCATTATTCACCTGTAAATGATAATAATAAGAATAATAATAACAATATTGTTAACAATGTGTTCTCTGAGGATACTAACCTGCTTTAACAAAAGAATATACGTGTACGAGGTCGGACAAATATGAAACGGGATTGGCACTACTGCGGACGCTATAAGAAACTGACTGTTTCCAAATCATATCCAAATTGTAGCTGGAACTTTTGTCTACACATAGCTAAAACGGCATCCTGTCAGAACTTGCGTGATAGGCTGTGCATACGAATGAACAAGTTAGTGCAGCTGTCATATGTGACACAAGTCAAACATGGAGCAGAGAGCAAACATTAAATTTTGTTTCAAATTGGGGAAAACGGCCACGGAGACATTCGAGATGTTGAAAACTGTGTACGGCGATGAGGCCATGTCCCGTACTCGCGCTTTCGAGTGGTTTACCAGTTTTCGTGTGGATCGGCAGGACCTTTACGATGATCAGAAGCCGGGTCGTCCGGTCACAACGAGAAACCCCGTAACGATCCAAAAAGTCCGACAACTTGTGGTGGCTGATCGACGACTGATACTGAGAATGATGGAGCAGGAGCTGAGTATTAGCCGTGAAACCATTAGAACCATTTTGGAGAAGGAACAGTGACCCAAATTTTCTGGATTCAATAAATTGTTACTGGTGACGAGTCGTGGTGCTTCCAGTACAATCCAGAAAGCAAGAGACAAAGCATGGAATGGCGATCGAAGACGTCTCCCAGGCCAAAGAAATTCCGTCTCCAAAAATGGAAAGTGAAGACCATGCTGATCACTTTCTTCGACAGTCAAGGCATCATTCACAACGAATTTGTGCCACCGGGTGTCACCGTCACTAGCCTGTACTACAAGAGTGTCATGACGCGTTTACTAAAACGCATTCGACGTGTGCGACCGCATTTGGCAGTCTCCGGCAAGTGGCACCTTTCACACGACAATACCCCTGTGCATTCTGCCTTGATTGTGAAGACGTTTTTGGCGACAAGAAATGTCCCAGTCTTAGAACAACCCAACTATTCGCCGGATCTGTCTCCAGCGGACTTCATGCTGTTTCCTCAGCTGAAATTGACCCTCAAAGGAAGGCGCTTTGACAACATGGAAGCTATTCAACGGAATGTTACCGCCGAACTAAACGCATTTCCTTGCGACAAGTTTAAGCAGGCTTTTCGCGACTTGTATCGTCGATGTCAACGGTGCATAGAAGTCGAGGGAGATTACGTCGAAGGACGCTAGAGGTATTTTCACCTATGGCTACCTCACATGCTTTGTATTTGATCAATCCCGTTATATATTTGTCCGACCTCGAATGTGGGTCCACGGACTGATACAGGAATAGGTGTAAATGACACAAAATCCAAAATATGAGTAACCAATTCGAAATTTCGCGTATTTTATACATACAAAAAATTATGTATAAACTAAATAGATATCAAAATATCTAACCCCGTGAAAACTTACAGGGCAGGGTGTCATAAGAGCTAATTATTTTTCCTGAGTTTACATTCAGTAAATAGGTTCATGCTCCGAAAATCAAATTCTTGCGAAGCGTCGTTTCCTACTTTGCAATTAAAATTAAATAACTATATTGGATCATATAGTGTTCTCGATATCCCAACTTCCGTTAAATATTAATAAATTGAAACAGAAGTATATGCAAAAATAATATTACACACTGCAATATTGATAAAACTGCGACATAAATTTTCTTTCTTCTTGACTGCCAGGACTTGGAACTGACTGAGGAAAATATCGTAGTCATTACTACGTACACATTTGCAAGAGAATACTGTAACGTAACTGCGTAGTGTAATAATGTTATCGAAGTCATGATACGTCACGACGTTGCAGGACTAAAATTCGACCCGCACCGAAAGTTAATTGGTAAGAACCTTTTCTAAATGTTCTTCGATGATTTCTTGAAAAACCGACAAACTGTGGAACACCGCATGCGGTGAATCGTTAAACCTTGCAACGTAGCTGCGTATGATTTTAAGGGCATGATATAAGACGCGTGCAGAACATTGTAGTGTAAAATTGCTTTGTAAATATTATTCGATATTTCGTCAAAAATACTTACAAGCAATGAAACGCAACGCGTCGAGGGCCATGCACGAGTTAGTTAACTAGCATGTTATAGGGTATTGTATGCGCTGAGACGCTACGCCGTTCCGTTACAGGATTCTGTTGCACGTCTATACGGGACATCGTCCGTATTGCCCGTTTATGTTTGGCACTTTGTTGCACAGTACCGTCTTCACCGACACGCTGCACGGCTGCAGGATTAACAGGATAGTTTATTTGAGTTTGAAACCTCAAACATAAAAGTGTCTTCAGTTACTTTTTCTGCGCGAAGACTTCCACTTTATATAAGAAGAAGAATATAAAACCAAAATATAACAAAAGATAAAATTAAACATTATCAGGATAATCGTGTAGTAAAACCAAAAATTTGTCAGAAATTATAAATTTGTATAATATTTTCTGTTGTGTGTTGCGTTTGGCGATGTACGTCATGAAAATACCCGATTATATGTAGACCTGAAAACTACTGCAATTAAAAACCGAAGATTAACGGGTATCCAGTTTAGTGTCTGCCATGATTAAATTGATAGAGTAAAGAATAACGGAGACTAGGACTAGACTGCATGTTGCAGTGGACGACAATGGATCAAAATAATGTTGATGACAATAACTATCACATCTTGAAAAGAATGGAGTGTATTTTAAGACAACTTATGTAACATACCTATAAGATGTAGTAATTCTCTATTTTTATATAATAGTAATAACTGTTGTGGTCAATGTATATTATGAAAAATACCGTTATGTGACAAACGGTTGTATTAAAAAGAATCCAAAGTTGCATTAGTGTATTGTAAGGCTATGAAAAAATTTAGTGCTACTATTTATAGGCCTATAAAATACTAGTAAAAGATGATTTATCGATTCATTTAAATTCAGCATATCTTACGACTTTACAGCTGTAAAATTTGCTAAACCACTATTGATATCACTTTTATTTCTTCCCTCTCACAACATTAATATGTTCCATCCCCTTTTAAGAGAATGCTTGTCTAAATGGAAATCGTATCATAAAAGTGTGGAGTGATTTGATATAAAAAAATTAATATGCTTGTAGTTCCTCTTTGCAATCCACCAGATTTATGCAGATGGATGACAAGTTGCAGGCTAATGAAATTTACTGATATTAGCGTCACAGGCTATTGCTTACATACTAGGTAGAATACTACAAGTTTTAGGGTGGCGTCGTAGAGCAATTAGAGATAGCAGCATTAACTGTAACTGTGACTGTAATTGCACTTTATACTGTAACAGCCTTTATTTATTAACGTCTTAAGTGTTAAAGTACTCGAATAGCTAATTATCATTACCAACTTTTCACTACCTCTGCAAATTTGGAATCAGATGCTCTTCGAACAAAGCTTGAAACTTACAAAGCTATTTGATTAGTTTTCCAATTCTCGCCTGGTAAACATGTCGGTCGATACTGGCGCCAACTTCATCTCGCTGAACACTGACGAGACTGATGGCGGTATCTACGCTCTTTTAATTTCCTGTCAAGTATCAAGTAGTATGTGATAGAGCTGCAGCGCATTCTGACCAAAGGCAATTAGTAAATATTTGACTAGGTGATCCATTCAACTTGTGTACGTTAGAGTTTATCGGTGTAGTTGAACGAACGAGTGTTTGATTGTAGAGATTTTACAAGAACATAACATAACATGAATATATTTTCACTGAAAATATCAGCAAACTCCATCGGAATATTAAAGGTTGTTCAAACATACCCTAAATTACGTTTACATAACTGTAAATTACATTTTACAGTTGAAATTTGCAATTTCCTTTTAACTGTCATTTTATTGGCAACCTGAATTATATTACAGCGCTATTTAGCAGCGGTGGCAGTTTGTACTAAAAATCAAGCAATAAAAATATTTTTAAAATTATGTGATTCATAAATAATGTTATTTATGAAACTTGGTTTTTGATGTGCAGCTAGCTCGATCGCAAAGGGGCTATATACGAGCATATAACAAAAATCCATTTTTATTATCTCGTAACTTCCCTTCTCGTAAAAGAGTCATAAATGTCAAGGATGTGTTGTTGATGCATGTCGGTCACGTTGTTCTGAAACTTCCGTATGCAGGTGTTTCTTAAATAGTTATGTGGCGTATACCCAAGTTTACATTTGAGAATTCATGAACGGTTGCCCTAAAGACAACAGTGAAATAATGAGAAGAACAAACCGAAATATTTGATATCATACAAAATAAATAGCTCACTTGTACAGCAAGCCGAGTTGTGTTGTTTGCAGAAAGGCTTCTGTTACTGGTTTATGGTAAAACATATATCCACTTCCTTCTCTAATAAATCCCCCTGGAACTCCTGTGGTTCACCGTGCTTGTTTGGAATTGATCAGTTAGAATAACATGTTGTTTATGTATAGAAAATACTTGTTTCCGGTATTATAATAATTTGCTAACTGTTTAAATTCAGCGCGTGTTTATTTTTCATTTTAATTTTTTTAGAAAAATATTATATAATCGTGGGTGTTGTTACATTAAGCACAATATCTGATTTGAGAAATTTGTAATATAGAAGTAGCCTCCGAAGGTTGATTTTCTACTGATAGAACGCCATATATAATTATAATTTCTTATAATTAAAATTTTTAAATATGAATACTTTATACCCTACGACAAAAATAAACTTGATCGTTGTCATCTTCAGAACAAAACTCGCATACGTTTGATTAGCTGAACTGGTAATTACAGCATCACTGAAACCACATGATTTAGAAAATCCTGAACTAATCAAAAGCGGGCAATTTTTGTTGCATAGACGACCGCAATTAGGTTTCCCTATCGCGCCGTTTATAACATTATGTCAGCAATTCTGTTGTATATATAAACTGTGTAAAATTGACGCTGAAATTTCCATATCCATTTAATATTACGAAAATTCCACGATAGCGTTGTATCGATCAGACTAAATCAGAACGTCCAACTCTGGTATGCTGCGTTTTATAGAGATTATTTTATTAAAATATATACGTACACATATTGGTGATGATAACCTACAGTTAATTTTCAGATATAAAGCGTTTAATAGAGGTTGATTGAGGTTGTTTATCATCTAGTAATCAGTTGGTGCCATTGAACAAAGTTTTCCAAGCAATATTTCTTAATTAAATACATTACCATAGTAAAGTATAGGGCATACGCTCGTGAATTTTTCAGGTTCTCGTTTTTACTGTAATCAAGAAGAGATGGTTTATGCAAATTTCGGTAATATAAATTAGACGCTTCTATCGTTCCAATCACTGCTTTATTGTTCATTCTCTTTGACATAAAATTCATTTTTGCTTCTTTATTACTTTTAATACAAATAAGAGTTACTTAGAATGAGACGATGATTAGAAAGAAATACATAATATTTTATACAATTTTGATTATAATTACAGTCACACACACCTACAGAAACATGCAAGTTTATTTAAGAATGCAGCACAGTTGAAGAAACGTTGTATGTGGTATAATTATCAGGGCAATATGGACGTGACATGTGACATACTCATGATATTGCAGATACTACTATACTATATTGTCACCTATTAATCTAAAAAGAAAAGTTTATGATGCCTGCATCCTCCCGGTAACAACCTATATGATGGAAACAGTGACTCGTACGAAGAAAAGTGCAGAAATGCTCAGAACAACCCAAAGAGCCATGGAGCGTGCTATGTTGGGGATTAACCTGACAGATCACATAAAAAACGACGAGATTCGAAGAAGAATGAAGATTCCCGATGTTAACAGGATAGCTCAGATAAAGTGGCGATGGGCAGGTCATGTCGCAAGGCAGGATAGATCGAAATGGACAAATAGGATAATAGAACGGCAACCAAGAGAAACAAAAAGAAGCGTGGGAAGACCTCCAACGCGATGGCGGGATGACCTTCAAAAAGTGTCGGGATGGAACTGGATTCAAACTGCCCTAAATAGAGAAACGTGGAAGTCAATGGAAGAGGCCTACATTCAGGAGTGGATGAATACAGGCTGAAGAAGAAGAAGATATTGTCATTTGCAGACTTGCTGCAATTTTCACCTTATTTATTCATTACCCACATGTTTATCAATAAAAAAGCAAAGCAAGTTAAGAAATAGTTGTACTCACTGTTTCAAGTTAAACTATTTAAATACGTATTAGAAAATTTAAAATCAAGCAAAGAGAAACATATGTAACAACTACAAGTACAAGAAGAAAAAAAAACAATCTGGGACAGAAAAGACTTTTGTTTGTAGAATACAGAGGCTGCAGATTCGAGACCTGACAATTTTATCCGTAGCAAATAAGCATTTTTTATTTAAAATACTATAGACTGTAATAAGGTTGACTTGAGAGAGTAATGTTGCAGACCTGGTATTACAAGTTCTATTGCTTTGTAGTATTTTCTTGTGTAGTAGCAGGATCATAATCTAAGTAGATGATCTTCATAAGTAAATCACATTTAATTAATTATTTTTCAAAGTCAATATTACTTTTGTTTGTGATAAACTACTCTTGATATTTTGTAGGAATTAGGAAAGATGCAGAAAACCTACATCTTAAGAAAAGAAAATTCGTTGATCATGTAGGACTAAGGAAGCGGCAAAACTTCATGAAAGGGGTCTAAATATAAAACCGTTAAGAAAATACTTCTCCAGAAGCTGGAAGGCGATTCAAGAATTCAACTACAAATGGAAGAGGAAAAGATGAGAAAATCTAGCATTTCGTAAAATGAGCATTTTATAAATTATACTTACTTTGATATTTACTGAGGAATGAGGATGAACGAACAAATATACCTAGATTGTTGAAACTGACTTTCAAAAATCAATCGCTAAACAAATATACAATCGTATAGGAATTATTGTACATGAACGGTTAAAATTGTGGTCCCCTCTAATCAGGATGTTCCTATTTTTAATAGAGTATTATGCGATTAAAATTATTTCATTTTTCCAGCCAATATGATTATTAAAAATGAATCTGCAACCTTATTTCCCATAAAATACGTTATTACAATAATTTGTAAAAGAAAACCACAACAAATACAAGAACATGGCAATATCATGAATTGCAGCAAACTAAGTTATGATAACAGAAACATGTTTCATTAATTACCTATCTTGTTTTTCCATAGTTAAGCATCAAACCTACTCGCCAAGAAGTTGCTGTGTCTGATTTCATGTATGGTACAATCAATCTGTTTCTATTAATTTAATGTTGGGATTTGTATTACTATTACAAAAAATTGTATGCTATTTAACATAATTGCAATTTAGATATCTTTTGATCCTCTGTTTTGTTCTTTGTACACGTACGTACCTAATATTTTTTATCTACTTTCCTGTTCTGATTGCAATAGTATATATTCTATCGCTAAAATTTACAGTAGTTTTACTAGCGGATGAAAAGATAATATAAATTTCCCCCAGTGCATTTATTACAAAACAATCAAACTATCAGTGTAATCACTTTTTTTTCTTCTTCTTTCCAGTAATGTTCTATCTATTTCTAGAAATATGTATCCGTTCTATTATGCTATTTCACTTTATTGGTTGCTGTTCATTACCATTTTCTTCCCGCAATAGTCACTATATCATCACTCAGAATTTTATTCATCATACTGTACATCTATTTGTGGTGTTTGGTCTCCAGTTCAACATTTTTTCTCCTCTGTCTGCATCTTGTTGAGCTCCACTTGGTACTACTATATACTATTGTACCATTATAATCATGATCTTCAGAAACTTTACTTACACTTCAATATTTAAAAATACGTAGAATTCATTTGCAGAAACAAATGCAAGCATACTGTAATTCCTATATAGATACAAATTAATTTTTCAACTCACGAAATTTAATGTTTTCAAATACAAACAACAACATATTCTCTAATATTAGTTTCTGGATAACGAAGGTGCTTAAAATTGATATTTTACTATCAATCCATCAGAAATTAAACACAAACCCAGAACTTTTCTACTGTCTATTTCATAAACCAAAAGAATACCGCCATCATATACTTATCTACACTGACGTATTCAACAGTTCAAATGAAATTTGGAGTATTGTCGCATTTGCAAGTACATTTAAAATTTTACCTACCACTAATTTTTGGCATATTCTCTGTAAAACTCTACTCTCTCGAATTAGTCAAAAATCTACAACAAGAAAACATTCCTTGTTTCGTCTGATTTTTTGTCGTTCATCCAAGCTGTAAGATGTATCGATTCGACATTTGTCCGACTTATTCTGGAACTATAATTAAACACCTACACCTAGAAGACATCATTTATCAAGGTAGGCATTCCATCTCACGATGGTATTAAGGGTAAAGACGCTGTATATTAAGCAGTATAGCTTCTTAAATATTGATTCCTTCCACCATGACTGCCAATATTATTATCAACCAAAGACAGAAAGAAAATGGAATAACAAATGGAGTAGTCTTTTCATTATACTTAACGCTACCAACTCATTCCTTCAGAACAAAAACTCTTCTACTAATAAGAAGACAGTAAGTAATATTTTCTTACAGCTAAACTCTTGCTAATTGAATGTGAAAAGTATTTAATTGAAAGAAAAAAACTAAATGAGCTTGAAATAATTGTAGGTAGAAGGTGTTAAACATAAAAAGCTTATTAGCTTATATTAATTTTATGGATGAAACCAATTTACTGTAGCACGGATAAAACTGCAAAGTGTAAAAGAGGCGATCGTGAACTATAGGTTAGATTGTCAAGCTTCTACACCGGATGTTTGGCTTTCAAATGCCAGAAGTGCTCCATAGGATATTTAAAGATGGTTCTCCCTTAAAATACAGTGGCAATCCATAGGCATATCCTGTTCAGTAAATTATTTTCGGAATAGAAACAACGTTACACTTAAAGTAGTTTCTATCCCGGTTTTCTTCTGAATCACTGTTCAGGGCGTACATTAAGCTGTAGGTCCTTCTTGTATATGGACCTTCCGACGCGCGATATAGGCTTAATAAAGTAGATCGCCACGTATCTAAGACGCGGAAACGCTCATAGAAGAACGGGAATTGTAATAAAACCGTTCGCCGTTACCATAACAACTGGGAATTACTAAGCAAACTAGATGAAATAAAATTGATTGCTGCGATGTTAATATTAGGCTGCTATTTTCACTTCAATTATCTTAAATCTTATCAAGAATGTTGCCTGTTTCAAGCGGAAACCTTTAAAATAAATTCTAGAGTAAGGTAAAATTGAAGCACACATGTACGCAAACCTACACTGTAATGTTTGCATTTGCCTAGTTTGTTCTTTTCTACGGGACATCCACAACATTAGCACGAAAACAATGCAAATTGAATTAGGTAATGTTAGGGTTTAATTCAGCATTCATGCAGAGAAACGCGGAGAGAAATTTGGTTCAATTTCCACAAGCCTCACATTAAAGTTCAAGTAATTGCCGCTCCTCTTTTTACTTATATACCCTGTCCATAAATTGTTTGTTTAAAATTGTGGTACAAGGGAAACTCCCCTTCTTTGAACTTCCCACTCGTTTTAAAGTGTAGATCTAATTAGAATTTCCTGTAGCGAAGGCTTAAATAAGATAGGAGGAAAAAATTGCATATTAGACAACTATAAATCTGTAAATTAGGCTCCATTGATTTATTATTCCGGAGAGCTTGGAATCTCGCGCTAAACATTCGGTGGTTCTCATGCTCGAAATTTTTCGTTTACTAAGCGCTTATATTGCCTTTCATTTTATGAATTATTGTGCTGTCAGCAAAATGCTTTATGTTTTATAATAACGCCTTGTATCTTACGGGGTTGGTTTTAAAGCGACTTTTATTCGCAAATCGCATTGGATAATTTATGCATAGACACCAACGGCGTTTCTAAGATTATATTGACTTTATTTTTGTAGACTGCTCATGACGCTTTATAAATTTGATCTACATATTTTTTGCAAGTAAATATTAGTTATTTAAACAGATAGGATGCTTTTTAACACGTTTAGAATATTGTTCAGAACATTTCATTATATAATGAAAATATAGAACTATAATTGTTAACGTAATTCGTCCCATGTTTATTCTCTTTTTCTGTTGCAGGTAAGGCAATATTTTACATCTAACAGAAGCAAAAATGGTAAGTCATTTTGGAAGTACTGACAAGTACATTATGCAAAAATAAAAAACATCTTCGTTTACATACCCTGCATTTCTGTATGCTTAAGTAATACCAATAATTAACAGCTTAAATGTAGATTTGTCAATCTAGCTTTATTTGCAGTCCACTACTATGTTCAACTTATTAGCGAACAAACGAAAAGTTTAAATCAATATGCGAAAGTCGCTAAACGGAGTTACGAACTGACTTAATATTTTTCCAAAAGCTCAAGATTTATTCTTTCGTGTAGTAATAAATCTCTGATACTACCGTCGGCACTTGAAGAGGAATTACTTCGTCTCAACCTAACTAAAATCCTTACCGTCCGCTTATAGTTCTTTAATGGAACACCAGAAAATATTTCTTTTTTATTTGTTATTGGCCTATTTGTGCTGCTAAGTGGTTTCAGCGTCTAGACGCGACAATGCGAAACTTAACTACTAGATAACTTTAAGCGAAACTTTTGACTGCTTAAACTTTAATTTTTTCTCCGAGTTTCCTAATTAATAAAAACTGCAAAATGCTTTCTAGCGTCTGAAAAGAACCAGAGCCATAATTACTTCTAACTTATCTCTTCAAGATGTATTCATATTCATAATACTAATTAATTATAAAGCATGTACACCTCTCGCACATTTTAACGATCACACTACAGTCATAATTTAGATACCACTAATCGTACATGCCTAATCAATACCTAACAAAATTGTGTTCCAGTGAAATACGGGGACTGATCAAAAAATACCTATAACGAGAACGCTGCGAAGACACGGAAAGCGATACTACTGTTAGATGGTGATTACTAACTTAATCAATAATGATGTGTTATGTCAAATTTTGTACTTCCACACCATAAAATGTTTCAAATAGAGATACGGCAGTTAAGAAACTGTTTTGAAATAGTTAGTTAGTTCAGCAAGATACCTGACTAGGTTAGTTTTTGACTAACTAACAACTGGCTAACAATATCTGGTGGGTTCTGCAAGTATAATATTTTTGAGGTCTGTTGCTCTGTGATTTTGGTGGATTTTTAATCTTAAGAATGCATTAAAGTGAATTTTCAAGCATAATTAATAGTACCTTTTCTAAGGCAGTTTTGAAACAATACTTGTTTCCCCGCTAATGGGGAACTGTATTTATTATAAACATTCGTTCAGAGAAGCGGTCTTCGGGCGATATAGGATTAGATAATAATAAAATAAAAAGCATTCAAGACATTTATTTCTGCCTTTCACAAAGTAAACAAAAATAAATCAAACTTAAATATTACAAACGTTCAATAAATGGAAGAACCTGAAAATAAACAACTGTAAACATAACATAAACATAAAATTAGGTTGCAAAGTAGAAACATTAACGCGATGTATGTTTCTGTTTTCAAAAACACTTCTTCGTGTGCTTTTATCTCTTACGAGACGTAGCGATCTTGTCTACTATACCTGTGTTGCGCGTTTAAAGTGCCACAAACATAGAGGACCTACAGCTTAACGTGGGTTCCGAACCACGAAAGTATAAACAATTCTACTACAGAGAAGATTTACTAGGCAGAATACCTCGCTGGTTTGCCATTGCTTTGCGAAGGAGAACGGCCGTTAAAAACTCGATGTTCCGGTACTGGGAATTGAACCCACGACCTTCAGCGTAGAAGTCTAACGTGCTAACCTCTAGCCTACGGCCGGCTTCAGAAACTAGCTCTTCAAATCTGGGCTCTGTATTCGATAATAGCATTTCCAAGTTTGAGGATATTTCTTACTTTTATTTTGATGGCAGTTATAGATGAGAATATTGGTGTAAATATGATGCAAATGCCACTAAACACTGTATAGCTTCGTCTGAGGCATTCTTGCATTCTTTTGGTCCAAAATTGTCCCAAGCTACGCTATGGGAAAAGAAGTCTACTTTAACATTACATCACATGATATTTCAATAAGTTTTTCTTTCATTTTTGCCGAAATTTCAGCTTGTTCGACAGAATTGTCTAAAAACAGATTCAGTACCCATCTGTGATTGTCTTAACTGTTTTGAGTTGCTTTGGGGAAATAGTCAAGGTGCAGTTGTTTTAAATTGTGGGAACTAACTTGCAGATCTACAAACACGTGCTCAAAATTTATCATATTATCAATCTTTACTAAGTCTCCTCTGAGTTCTTGAACGCACTGGAATGAATGAAACTTCTTTTTTCAAACTGAAGTTGACCAGAGATCAGGTTTCTTTACAAACCCGTTAATTTTATCAGTGGCTGTTATTACGTAAAAATCGCGGCCTTGCAAACTGTTATTCAGAATGTTTAAGTGCTCGAAAACATTAACAAGGAAAGGCAGCCTAAGAAGCCAAAAGGAATTGGAAAATATGTTCTCATATTCCGGTTTCACATCTTGCAGGTACATCAAAGTTTCGCTTTTAACTGGAAATCTCTTTTCAAGATGTTCTCCTTAGAGTGCTTTATCTCTTACGAGACGTAGCAATCTTCTCTCCTATGGCTGTGTTGCGCGCTTAGAGTGACACAGACATAGAGGACCTACGTGGGCTCCAAACTACGGGAAATATAAACACTTCTAATTCACAGAAGATTTACTAGGCAGAGTACCTCGCTGGTTTGCCATTTTCTTCAAGATGTTATCCCTCGAAAACCTGCAATGCTTTTTTTTTTATGAAATTTACCACTCTGATTACATTTTTCAAAACACAATCCATTTCAGAAGGTAAAGATTTTGATTCAAGAGCTTCTCGATGAAAAAAACAGTGTAACCATTAGGCATTATCTATTTTATTCTGACAATAAGACCAGATCGATATCCTGTCATAACCGTGGCGCCGTCGGTGCATGTAACAACCCATTTTGCCCAACCGATCTCATACTTATTGGTACTTTACATGAAAGTGTTGAATACACATTTCCCGATGGTATTGACCTCTAACGGAGTACAAAATATCTTCTGTAGTACCATGTCCAGTATTGTATCTTACAAACGCTTTAAAGTGCAGCACACAATTTTGAAATGATTACTAAACTCCTTGAGGGCTGCTGCTTATATAAATCCAAATGGATATTCCAGATTATTCCAGTGCCATCTAATACCCTACCGAGTGTGATCGAAATTTCTGGAAACACGCAGAACAAATAAGTGAATTGCGCTACTAGGTAATAGATGGTGGCCGTTGGCCGTTTAGCCGCTGACTTTTAATTAAGTTGAGTACTACAAAAAGGAGAACGCGAGAAAAATTTCGGCTAGAAGGGGGTTGCGCTTAAAAAATTTTGGGAACCGCTGTCGATATTCGCGTGTTAGACTTCTATACTGCGGTTCTGGGGTGAGAATTCCCAGTACAGCAACATCGAATTGTAACGACCTTTCTCTCTCGGTAATACCATAGCAGTGAGGTTACCGTTTATATTTCTTGTGGCCCGAAGTTTACGTGAACCTGTAGGTCCTGCATATCTGTGGTATTCTTAGCACAGGGATAAACAAAAAGATCACTAGATCAAACGTCACATTTACAATAGGGAGGTTCGAACAGAAAATATTTATTACTTTTATTACGAATATCTATTTCCATTAAAGTAATTATTTATTTCATTAATACTTTTTACTTTTTACCGGAATATAGTTAATGAAAAGTATCGATTAACTGGAATCTAAAATATTTGCTTATATTAAAATATAGCAATCGCTTTGCACATAATCAATCATTAAATGATTTATATTAATTAATTTGTTTTATTATTTCTCCTTAGTGTTCGGTCAAATGTCTTTATTTTTATTTTATGGATGCGGATCATCAAAATTGTTTAAACAAGGAGTTGTTTAACGATCGAGCTCATTCTACAGACTGCATCCGCGCATTTGCTGTATTAAAAATTAATGAAGTGGCAATTTTAGTAACGGCAATATCAATATTTATTATTTGTGTTTATGGTATATAAACACTTGAAATCTATAAAGAAATTTACAGAACTAAATAAACAAATGTAAACCATCATTTCCAACTTCAAAGTATTACTAGATGAAACCCAAATAATAAGATTGTAATTACTATTCCAGAAACCTATTATCAAAGTAACATACAAGGAGGTTTTTGGCAAAGCTCTGTATTTACGACCAAAATATTCTAAACTTTTATCATATCTTTATAATAGTGGAAGGTGTGGAAAACACACCGTAATTACTTACATGTGCCACCCCATATAACTCTTATATTTTCTTGGATTAATATTTAATTTTTAAATCTAGTTCTAACTCTATGAAGGTATATCGATTCAACCGCATCCGATAATGCCGCAAATTATAAAAACTTACTCTAATATTATACATCCTGGTCGTAGTCTAGATATATCAATTGTGACAACGGGTTGTTTTTACTAGTTCAGTGTCACGCATATTCTCTAGTACATTAAGGAAAAGGAATCGAAATCAGGCCAATGTTGTCTAATATATTTGTTAGGAAAATATTTTCCCTAGAAATAAATGTATCAATTAAGCTTGCTATGGAAATCACTTGGCAAGGAAATGTATTGGTATATGGAAATTGGGCTTCAGAGGAGGGCATGTACAAATGTATAACTTTCACAGTATGTAATTTCTAGATAGTAAAAATCCTAAAACTTTTCACTTATAATTCCTATAATGTAAAACCATTAACCTTCTACTTGCTATGCTGGTGCAAGCAAATAGATCCATTCCATTAGATAGCGAAAAAACGAGTACCGCTTTACGTTATAGGGTACATAGGAAAATCGTACCTTGTAAGAATAAAGCCCGTTTAATGTAAGATATAACACGCGCCCATATACTATTAAAAATATTTATGGTGATATTAATAAAAATCTCCGAAGGTAAACTTGAGCTTTGTGTCAGCATTCTAAAGATGAGTGTAAAGCGTCTGCTTAACACAGAATGAAGGTATTATTGTCAACACGGTATTGGTCTTGCAGAAGAATGGCTTGTATGATTTCTTTTCTCTTAGAAAGTCTTAGAAGCAGTAGAATAGATATTATTATATACATAATCTTTACACAAAAACTTAATTCATTGTAAATTGGTACAAATCGACCAGCAACAAATATTTTGCCAAGATCAGTGTCCAGTAAATCATTATACGAGGGGAATTTTTTATGTTATCTACCTAGCTATGGAAAAAAATGTTATCGTGATAATTTTATTATGTCAAATCTCTATGACATTTTAGAGTATATCCTGCAAGTTTGATACTACTCTCTTAAGATTTGTCATTTCTGCAAAGAGTTAGAGGTGCAAAAATGAGGGATTTAAAACATGAACACAGAAGCGTCATAAAATTTCTATTGACAGAAGGCAGTAATCCAAAGAATATCCATGAGAGAATGGTGGCTGTGTATGGGGAAAATAACCCGTCGCGTTTTCAAGTTAAATTTTGATACAAGCAATTGAAATGAGACAGGGTGTTCATTCAGGATGACCCAAAGTGCGGAATACCTCTTAAAGCACGAATACAGGAGCCGTAAAGAAAGGTCAAGATTTGGTGTTGACTGATCGTCGAGTGACAGTTTCAGTTATTGCAAGAGAAGCAGGTATATCAGGAACATTTGTTTTTAAAATCCTTCATGAACATTTAGGAATGAGCAAGTTGTCAGCACGTTGGATTCCCAGGCTGTTCAATCATGAACAAAAATTGTGTAGGTGACAAATTTACGAGGATAATTTGGCGGTCCATGCAATGGCTTCATAAGGACTCTCCACCACCCAAGAAGGCGAAGGCGCAATTTTCAGCGGGAAAAGTGATAGCCACAGGTTTTTGGGATGCTGAAGGGATTTTATGGGTTGACTATACAAAAGGGTCTAGAATAACAGGGAATGTCTAAAAAGAAACAATAAACAATTTGAAAGCATCTATACGCGAGAAAGAACCTCCTAATTTAGTCCAGAAAACTGTGCTTCTGTACAACAACTGCAGGGTGCATAAAGCACGAATCGTTAAAGAAGCAATTGATAAATGTGGCTTTGAGGAATTACAACATCCACCGTACAGTCCCGACCTCGCCCCCTGTGACTATTATCTCTTTCCAAAACTCAAAAAACACCTGAGCGGGCGTCGCTTTTTGTTGAATGAGGACTTGAAAAACTCTGTGGAGTCTTATTTTGCAAAGTTATCAAAAGAATTTTTCTCGAAAGCATAGCGTTATTAGAAAAACGTTGGAATAAGTGTGTAAATGTTAATGATTATTGTGTTGAAAAATAAAATTTTGTTTGTTCTCTAACTTGTTTCCTTCATACTTAGGTAGATAACACAAAAAACTCCCCTCGTAAATTGGTCGAGTTTAAATATAAAGAAATTCAGTATTCATGGCTTTATTGTTTCAAGATCTTTCAGCGATATAAATGTGTTCTTGCTTCAACCCTGCTTATTTAAGCTGTTTATGATGACCATCCGTTCATTTTTCTTAAAGAGGTTTCTGATAGGTCATACATCTTCCCAAGTAACAGTTTTTTTTTCAAGAAGATGCTTGGTTAGTAATTTGTATCATCAAATAAGTGCGGCGGTAACCCAGTTGGCAGTGCGTTCGCTTTCTGGGCAAAACATCTGTTATAGTTTGGGTTCGATTTTCCAGAAATACCACCACATAGAATTTCCCAATCCCGTTGGCAACCGTGAGATCTTAATGCTAAAAGCATTCTCTCTAATTTGTTTCCTTTAGATTCAATGTTAAACTGTAAGTCACCCGTTCTTCTACTATAGCGCTGAGGAGAAATACATGGCAGAGAACAGGCCGTTGTCCGAAAAGGCTGTTGATGATTATCAAATACAGTTAATACACTATAGCGCTTGACTGGCATCTGAAATATTTGAGTAAAAGCGGATAACTTCTCAATCGGGTTCTCTTTGAATAATAATTGCTTATGTAAATGTATCGCATCAGTTAGAGGTATGAATATATCTAGCAAAGCATTAGGTTTATTTTCAAAATAACTAATTACTCTGTCAATTACATTTAAACTGACATATTTCTTTATGCATTTTAAAACTTAACAATACTAGCAATTATATACTATAAAATCGTAGAATAACGTAGGCTTCAGGGGATTAGCTAACTTTACCTACTGTATGATATGTTTGTATTTATTAAAGTGTTCTTGCGACGATATTTTCTAAAAGCAAGCACCAGATCACAATACTTACACATGGTGTGAACATCAGTATTTGGAACTTACCTACACTAGACAATTTCTGCAGATTTAAAATACTTTCTTGACTTATTTACTACGTTTGGTTTGTTAAATCTTATTTTTTAATGCTTTACTTGAAACTCATGGTGTTCGACAATTACCCAGGGGTGAATGAAATTCTATTCACTACAGGTATTACAAAAGGTGGAATCTAGTGGTGTTCATTTTGTAGCAAGAAAATCGAATCCTACGATATCAATTAAGACGATTTCTTACACTGCAATTGCAAATTTAAAAATTAAAGTTTATGAAAGAAACGTACAAAGAAAAACATGTCTGTTATTTCTAGTTTGAATATTTTCCAGTTTCCTAGAGAGAACGATTTGTATAATACAATCCTACATTAAATTTGCATGGCAATTTTCTTGCTCAGATGATGTAGTTTTTAATAAATAAAAAGTATTTTCTGATTACCATTACGTCACAAAATGTAATCAAAATACCTAAAGCCATTCTCGAACAATATTTATTACACTTCTCGTATTCGGGTGCACCTCAATTTTAGCAGTTTTGTTATTCCCGAAAACATTATGAAACCTAAAATGTTAACATTTAGGGAATAATTTGTACCAATTGTTGAAGACACGTACAGTAAATTCGGTATTGTTAAAAGTTGTAGTAATTTTAAGTTAGAAATGTCATCAAAATTGTGGCTGGCTTGAAACGTCTTAGAATATTGTAACTTAGTATCTGCTAACTAATTTTTACAAAATGGCTTCTAGTACTATAATGCTAAAATTTGTTTTTATCACACACTTATTTTTCATATTTTATAACAATCAAAGTAACTGCTTTGTAAATAACAGCCACGCGTACATACCTATGGTACCTCATTTGCTCACCACCATTTGCTTGCCGCCGTTTACTCACCAACGGTTTCTCCCTGAGAAGGACAAGACAGTCGCTCAACAGCCAGATTGCTCGTAGTGCTAAACGTGTAACTGCACCAACACCTAACAACTAGTTTATATTTTGTTAGGCATCTTCGTTTGTAAAATAATTTATCACATTTTTTGATTCATAATCAAAACCTTTACTTTTATTTTCAAATACTATAGGTAAAAGTGGAGTTTCATTTTTTAAATATTTTGTTACTTTTTGAAAATATTCGTTTATAAACCAAAAAAATGCTTGTCCAGAATGTGTTTAATGGCTGTTTAAAACAATTTTTTGGTTACTGCTGTTCTCTTTAGGTTTAAATTTTAGTAAAGTTTTAAGGATTTTCAAAACGGAACAGCAAGAAAAACACACCCATTTACATTTTTGGTTGAATATTCCTGCGTTTTAAGATTATCCACTCTCAGGGATCCATGCTAATCTTTTACTAGCAAAAGCAAATTTAGGGATTATAGCTCAGGTAAACATATATTTCCCACTGGATATTCTTTTGGATAATAGCAATGTATGACACCACAAGTAATTACTAAAATGTAATAATAATATTTATGTAGTTGTAAATTTTATTTTAATATTAATTATTTTATTAGTACAGTTTTTGTATATATCCGAGTCTTACTTTGCTGATTGCTAATTATAATTTAAATATCATATATTCGGAATTTTATGTGCATATTTATCCTAAGCCTGGTGTTAAAAACATTTAGTTTTCTCTACAACGAAGCGGTCTAAGTGGATTACTGTTTATTAAAATTTTTGAAAACAAAAAATTCTGTTTCTATATTAATAATGCAAGTTTAACGATGTTGTTAATAAAAAGTTATTTAAAAATATATTCAGCATAAAAATCAGTTACATTTCCAGTTAATTTTACAAGAAAAACAAACAAGAATCTTCGAAAATTATATTTTGTTTCTGATACGTTGATGATATTTTAGTAGTTCATTTGAGTTTATTGGTGGTTTGTTAACGTTTATACTCTACACTGAAACATAAACTTTACCTTAGAAATAGAACAAAACAGATGTATTAAATATTTAGACTTAAACATAAAAATTAATTCCAAAAACAAACTCGAATACTCCATTTATAGGAAATCTACACAAACAGATATCACAATACCACAGGACTCATGTCATCAGGAAACACATAAATTAGCAGCCTATAGGTCATTGATACATAGAGCTCTAACAGTTCCCCTAAATAACAGTGATTACACCAAGGAGATTTCGATTATTAAACAAATTGCACACAGTAATGGATACAACACAAAACTGATAGACACACTAATCAAAAAGAAAGAT